>WMED01023671.1:0-11397 GCA_019650415.1 Pipa parva
AATGGGGGTCCGTGGGCCGGATGTGGCCCCCGGGCCTCTAATTGAATAGCCCTGATATAGGGGGTTATTCACTAAAGCCCAAATTGTTGCGTATAGGTGCGAATTCGTCAGATAAAGACAGCCGCAATAGGCTGTTACTGTTGCAGTCGTGTCTTTATAATGAGAATATTGTCGCAGTCGCGACTTTATTATGGGAAAATTGTCGCAATCTTAACTTTAAAAAATTGTTGCAACTTTACAATGGGAAAATTGTAACGGATTTACTATGGGAATCTGCTGTTTGCGAATTAGTGACAATATTCTCATTATAAAGACACGACTGCGAGAGTATCAGCCTATTGCGACTGTCTTTATCTGGCGAATTTGAACCTATACACAACAATTCAGACTTTAGTGAATAACCCTCTTAAAGTGAAGTATCCTTGTGATATTTTACTTGTATTGTATAATGCACTTTTCCCATGTCTGTATTATATTTGTAAGAATTGTACAACGCTGCATAAATTAGTGACGCTTTATAAGTAAAAGTATACATACATACATACAATAAAATTGTATTTGAAAATCAAAATTCTGCAACAATTGAGGATGTTTTTCTAGAGGGATCATAACTTCAATATAATGTCATACCCTTATCTTAACTTATCAGCACACATGGTAGGGGGGACAAAGTAATTACCCAAGGTTCCCATTGCTTGGTATATAAATATCTGGATAATATCTGCATACATATATAATGAGGGACACACAAGTGTTACAAGAGTAAAGCTAACCATTATTTATGAGCAAAGGTTAAAAAAAAACATTAGAGCGCTCATGGTCCCAGTTTAGTCTGAAATAAGTTCTGATCTTACAAAGTACAAGATGGCTCTAACACACCTTTCTGGTAAAAAAATTTTTTTTTTTTATATTGTTTGGCACACACGTTTTATTAGAGAATTCTGTATATTTATTGTAATTAGTACTACAAACAGTGTTAAGTTTGAAGTAATATGAAATTCATATGAAATTGTGTCTATTTATGGGTTTGTCTATACAATACAATAGGCAATGGTGTAATGTTAATTCAGTGGAACTTGTTTATTGATTACTACTGGACAGCCAATTAGAATAAATGATTGTAACACCATAGGTGGCTTTTGCTTTAGGCAAAATAGTTGATATCACAGACAATCTGTCAGTTTACTCCAAAAGCCACATAATGGTTTCTTTAGAAGCCACAAAGATATTTCAGCTCCTTACATACATAACAATAATAATAATAATAATACCGTTCTAAATTGTGTATATTTTCATATCCATTAACACTGCAGCTCTTATCACTGTGCCTGTAGATAAAAGGTTAAGGATAAACTAGATAAATGGCGTCCGTATACAGTAATTCTTTCTTCACTCGCTTCATTAGTAGACATGTTTGGCTCAGATCAATGGTTTAAATTATAGCTGTGAATTACGAAATCATGTTTTCACCCAATCAGTGCTAGTAATGAGATGCTATTTAAAGGTTAAGTAAACCCTTTCTATAAAGAAAACCCTATTTACCTATTGTCAAGCAATATAGCAATTAAGAAACTTCTGAATCCCCCTGTAACTGCTTTCTTCCTCTCAATGAGTTCCCTGCTGTGTGAAGCCACGCCCCAGAAGGGAAGTAGATTCTACACAAGAACAGACTCTCTGGATAGTGAGTGCTGTCATTTGGGGGTGGGGCTTATTGGCACTAGACAGGAAAAGCCTGTTCATGATAGGGCTGGTGGAGCAGGGCTGTTTAAAATGACTGACATTATAGCTCCTCCAATCAGTTTCCTTAAATCACGATCAAGCAGGGATCTGATTGGAGGAGCTATAATGTCAATCATCATTTAACCCCACCCACCCAACCTGGGAAAGAAAAGGCAGGCTGACAGGGAAGATGACAGAGAGAAACGTAGTATAAAGGTACATTTTTTTAAAACTACATATATATTTACAAAACATTTATTAGATTAGTACAACCTAAATTAGTATTAGATTTTTGAGGTGACAGGTGCACTTTAACTGCAAATAGATGATAGCGTACTGACTTATGACATAGTAATGTGATAAAATTCTCATAAGTTATACATTGAAAATAAAAATAGGGAACTATCCATTTTTAAGATTGTAACAGAGTTTCTATCAGAGTTTACTTTTTTGATTATATAAATTTTGGACATTGATAATAATTAGAGATTTTAGTCCAATTTGTTTTTAAAATCACAATTTGCTCTGCATTATGTCCCTTTAAAAAGCACACTGTATAGATACTGTAGATGTATGTCTGTGATATAACTTCACCATAAGAGAGATTACATGTGAGGGGCAAGCTCTGAAGGCGACAGAGTGAGACAGTGCAGCAGTAATCCACATATTGCTCATCCAGGATACTGTAGCAGTTCTGTCTAAAAGAAATTCATATTCAAGCCATATTTCTGGCTCTTTAGACCTCCCAACTTAGAATTAATGATTCTGGCTAATAAAATTGTTATAATAATAAGTCTGCATTAAACTGTGTTTCATAAAAAGGGGACTTTTAAAAGGGTTTCTTGCTCGGTGATTATTATTTTAAAATAAAACTTAAAATGTGGGCAGCTCACTTTGGAAAAATCTGATTATTCAGGAAAACAATACACACCCTATTCATGAATTGTGCTGCATCAATATGTTATTTATAATTAATAAAAAATATGGGTATAGGCAGAGCCGGCTCTGGCCCTAGGGCCCCCCCCCCGTCCTGCGTCTAATGGCAGAGCCGGCACTGGGTATAGGATTTCTATATTTACTAATATGAATGAGTAGCTGCCATGCAGACTCTTCTGTTTCTTTAATGGTTGTCTCTCTATACCAGGGGTCAGTAAAGTGCGGCTCGTGAGCCACTTGTGGCTCCTTAGCTGCCTTGTTGTAGCTCGGAGCACATCTCCCAAGCCCCTTCCATGACCTCTGACGCCTCTTCTGATTGGCCGTTGCCAGGTCATGTGATCGGGAGAGTGCGTTCCTCACCCTTTGCAGCTTGAAAAAAAATTGTCGCCGCTGGAGGAGGGAGCTCCTTCCTTATGTAAGTTTGCCGACCCCTGTTCTATTGAACAAACTGAAACTAAACAGCGCTAAATCAAATTGGTGATTAAATGTGCAACACCATATGGAAAAAGTTTTATATGTGAAGTGTTCATAAAATGTTGATTGCAGCTTAGTCCAATAGGAATATGTTTCCAAAACTTCCTTAATCAGAGATGTAAAACAACCGAAAGGTTCTAAGGAGAAAGCGCATAAAACAACATAGTGCAACCTGTATAAACGAGATATGAGGAGAGACAAAGCCCTCTAAAACTAATAAGCCAATACTGTGTTGAAACGTAAGAAATAAAACCACCACGTGTGATATATAAAATGGCCGCTCACCGACTCAATTAAGTACACTCTCTTCAAAATATGAATGGTTTGGCACACTTCCAAATGGCACAATCTGATTTCGATTCTCCCAAATATAACCTCTTAGAGACAAAGGATGCTTGACACACTTGTGATACCACAACTGAAATCCTCTTCTGATTGGCCGTTGCCAGGTCATGTGATCGGGAGAGTGCGTTCCTCACCCTTTGCGGCTTGAAAAATAATTGTCGCCGCTGGAGGAGGGAGCTCCTTCCTCATGTAAGTTTGCCGACCCCTGTTCTATACAATTGAATTGTGCTGCCTGGACCTGTGGGAAAAGGGGGCTTCCAAATCACTGTATGTCCCCTTACCAGTGCATGTGCATGTGGAAAGAGAGGCCCTACTCCAGCCTTTGTTCCAGGCCTATCATGGCCAATTTGTGCCCCTAGTTGGGTCTCCAGTGGCTTGGTCCTTCATTATGGTTTTAAAATGTGTTGTTCACCTTGTAGTAGAAAGTGGTATTCTAAGTGGTCTCTAACTGATATTTGCTTTTTACTGTTTATTGTGGGTTTGGAAACCTTTGTTTTTGTTACATAATGGTTGATCATCGACAATGAGCAAATCAATTAATATTTATATAATTTACATTTATAATTCTTTATAATGACTTATATTTTTCTTCATGTTCTGCACTCTTGTGCTACCAGTCCATACTTAACTACCTAGAAAGCTACCGGATAGTGAACCTTATCCCCCAAAAGATCATTTAAAAGACCATTTATCCCCCCAAAAGACCCTTTAAATATAAGAACAAAAATGTAAAGAAAAATCAAAATAATACAGAAATATAAAAAACAAATAAATACAGGCCAATTGCTAAATTTTCATCAGAAAATGAAATTGTCTGAAACACTTTTATAGGTACTCTATATTCAATTTGTGCTTCTCAAAATTCAGTCTATGAGATATTATATTTAGTTAATTATCTTTAAACAATAAACTTGAGGTAAGGTCTGTTTAACAACATGTCTGATATCAGTAGAGATAAAAACAGATAAAAGCAATAAAACTCATGAATTCAACTTTGAAGATAACAGTTTTACGGGCAATGCAAAGCTAATCCAAATGGTAATTTTTATTTTGGTGTTACTGGTCCTTTAAATATTATTCTTTTTTACTAGATATTGTGTTTGTAAACTCCCTGATCCTAGGGCCCACTGTCTGCTAGTCCTGTGCCCCATGGAAGTGCACCTATGCCAGGAAAGACCACTGCAGTGTTACAAGAAGTTGCTAATGGGTCCAGGGCCTTTGGCATAAAGTCCATTATCTAAGCCAATTGTTAATTTCTGTAAGCATTGTACTGAAAGTGTCTAAAATGATCTTTTTTTCCGCTTATTTGTATTTTCAATACCAATGACCTTGGCAATTGTTAAGCTTGTGCTGAGCATTTTGAAACATTTCCCTGGTGACTGAGATAATTATCGCTTTTATGGCAGTCAGACTCCTTGACCAGCAGTCTCGCCAGCTGAAATATTTATTCTATAATCCTGCATAATACGGAGCTGACATAAAGAAAGTATCCAGATATGATAGAGGCATTATCTTGCTATTAGCCATAGTATATGGCGGTCATTTGTTCATGTTCACTATTTAGCATATTGTTACTGTGATAAAGTGAATTCTCATGAATTAACACAATTTAATGTATTCTGACAGTGGGCGAAAGTTATTAAACTAGGAAAGACCGCTCTGGGTCTTTCCAAGTTTACCGGGAAAAATCTTTCTTTCAAGATCAAGTTTTTTTATCCCGATTTTTCAAAATTTTCGATGGAAAGGTAGACGTGCTACGAAAGTAAAGTGTAGCTACCTTCCATCAAAAAAAATGTCAAAAAATCAAGATAAAAAAAAAACTCTATTTTGAGAAATCTCGCAAGAACAATGCAAGATTTCTCCTGGTAAACTCGGAAATACCCAGAGCAGTATTTCTGACTTTAATAACTTTTGCCCAGCCTGAGAGTTGTCAGGTAAATGTTCTTCCATACTTAGGCATGTCTCAGATTATATAATGGCTGCTAACTACAGCATATTAAAAAAAAAAAAATATTTAAAGGAAAATTACAATTTGTTTCTCCCAGGGTTAATTCTTAAGTGGGAGGTGGGAAATGCTTACCAATTGCTCTTTAATGCTCCAGCACCTGATGCCTGCTCTGTATAACTTGCTGATTTTTTTCTACTTTTGACAAACAATGTGATCCTTTTTCACTTCCTGTTTGTTTTTGCAAATAGAGCAAGCGCAAAAGCAGTTTCACATCACAGGAGCAGGAAGTGAAGAGAATCACATGCCTTGTCAGGGGCAGAAAAAAAATCAAGCAAGCTAGCCAGAGCAGGAGGCATGGCTGGAGCATAAAAGACTTTGATCGGAAATAATTCCCCCTCCCCATTTAAGGATCACCCTAGGAGAGACAAAATGTAGCTCTCCTCTAATCATACACTTTAAGATTTGTTTGATTGATCTCTTTGATTGAGATTTGTTGATGAGACTACATTTTATGATTAGAATCAACAGTCGTGTGGGTTTCTTATACAAAAAATATATTGTTTTCCCCAGGGAACAGCCACTTACTTAGAAACCTCAGAACATTTCAAGGTATGCTATTAAAGGAGCACTATAGGGTTGTTGAGTCTAGGGGTGATTAGGAAGAGGGGGTGCTTACTGATCAGACTCTGAGGGTCATATCGACTAAAGCCTCATAAAGCTCTGAATTCACATCTATTCGCCAGTTCCCCATGTTCACTTATTGAGAAAAGTCAGTGATGTGGGGAAGACACACAGGTACAGGTACTTCGACTATTAACTATGTGGCAGAATGTGTCAAATTGGGGGGTTGATGACAGGACTCCGCATTCTACTTTTATCCAACCGACTACACTACACAACACATCTGACAGCTGTCGCCACTGTCTGCTTGTTCGACAAGTCTATTCGACACTTAGTCAATAATGAGAAGTGAATTTGCGACTATTTTAGAATTGTAGCGAGGTGAATTTAAAAGGTGACTTTAGTCAATAGGACCTTTAGGCTGTAGTGCTGCTTCTGCTCTCTTTGCTGATCCCAGTATCTTATGATCTTGATAGATGCCAAGGTCCTTTTCACTTCAAGTTCATCTGTGTTTGGCTGAAAAGTGTTAGCACAGTAGCAGGTTTTTCTTTAAATAAACAAATATATACATACCATTATTCTAAAGACAACACGCTCCTATCAGGGAGCTGGCAAATTGTTACGTTACCCAAAGCAAGTAAAACTATTCTCCATTGAACACACGTGTTACTTTTCAGGTTATCCATTAAATTAAAATGGTAATGTTCACATGAATTAGATTGTGGCACACTTCCATTGGTGTTCTTAGTTATGAGTTAGCTCAGAGTGGCTGGTGATTACTTCAAAGACACAGCTTAATTAGCAAAAAAATACAAAGTTAATTTAAGTTATATTAATAATATAAAAAAAAAAAAATGAAGTTTGGGGCATCTCCATGTTTTAATTGCTGCTTGCAATGTCCTCTGAGGGTTGTAAGAAATCTTGAAAGAAAAGCTTTGAATTAGTTGCAAAGTGATTGCTTGCAAAGCATTTCTGACCCTTAGAGGGTTTATGGGAAGCTTAAATTGTTTAATGTGTTAAGAGTCCCTTCTAGCAACACATGGGCCAAACTGTTTGGAGCATACAGATTAATCAGGCAATCTTTTAGCTGTTTTTATCCAACAGCACATGAATACTTTGTGGAACAAACAACCTACACACCTGTTAATATGATAAAGTTAAAGTGCACCTGTTACCTCAAAACTCTAATAATAATGTAGGTTTAACTAATGAAATCAATGTTTTTGTAAATATATATGTATTTTAAAGATATACTTTTATACAGCGTTTCTCTCTGTCATCTTCCATGTCAGCCTGCCTTTTCTTTCCTGAGTAGGGTGGGCAGGGTTAAATGATGATTGACATTATAGCTCCTCCAATTAGATCCCTGCTAGATCATGGTTTAAGGGATCTGATTGGAGGAACTATAATGTCAATCATTTAGCCCCGCCCATCCAAAAAGAAAATATAGATGACAGAGAGAAAAGCTGTTTAAAGATACATTTTTTAAGTACATATGTATTTACAAAATGTTTATTTCATTAGTACAACCTAAATTAGTATTAGTTTTGAGGTGTCTAATGTCATTGGTTAAAGGGTATGAAAAGTTTGGGTAAAATTATTATTTATATCTGACATGTATACCTATAGAAAGTCAACTTAAACATTAAAATGTAAAAATGATTTTTTGATCAGTAGAACTTGCCTCTTCTTTAAACAGCCCTGCTCCCACAGCTGTTCTGTGTGCAAACTCTTCCTGTGTTGTGCCGATAAGCCCCACCTCCCGAGTGACATCACTCACTATACAGAGAGCCATCCTTGTAGGGAAAACCCCAACTCCTCTCCTTATCCTAAAAGCCTGTTTATAACCTTGAGCATGCGCAGGTAAGACCTGTATGACCACCTGTGTGGTTGGCTGAGGAGAGAGAAGCCAGGGAGAGGAGGGGGCATGGCTATAACCCTACACTGCCCTTATATGGAACCTATTTACAGTGACAATGCAGTTGCAGGGGCATATTGAGCCCTGCTGAGTTAAGAGGTTAGTCAGGAGTTTCTTAATCAATTTATTGCTTGACAGTAGGTAAATGGGTTTTCTTTATAGACAGGGGTTACATACCATTTAAATTTTAATTGAATAGTAGTTTTCTATAGGTACCCAATTAAATGTTACAGTCTTCTAATATGAATCCCTTCCAACTGATAAATATGTTCTTATTATAAGCTATGCTTTCTTGTTCTCTAAATATATCTTCCTCCAAAGAAGGAATATGGATGCACAATCACAATGCACAATTGCACGTTAGGTTGGGGTTGACATATATAGGGGAGAGATGAGGTGATGTTATGAAATAAGTAATAACTGAGGTCTTTATTTGCAATATTGCTTGGATTTGCTGAGTACTTTTCATCCCTGGGTTAAACAGATGTATCCCCAACATCATTCTGGTCCAAATCATGAATTCTATCACATTTTTTAATTAATGATAGTGAAGATAAATAAATCATTGTCAGATCTCCCAGATGTCCTTCCTTCTTAAAGCAGAGAAACAGCTGTTCTCACCTGGCAGTTACTAATATATGAGAATGGGTTCTAAAAGATTTATTTATTCAGGTCTCCTTGCAAGATAAAGAAATCTCAAAGATGAGGCTTCAGGTCTGCCAAAAATGTAAGAAAGTAACGAAGTATTGTGTGATAGACTGCTGGGGGTCAGGACAAGAGTTGCTAACTGCTTTATGTACAAATGTAGTGTTTGTTCATAATCTATGTCTATGTATGGGGGGGGGGGGGTAAGAAGACCTTAAAGTGCACCTGTCACCTCAAAACGAATACTAAATTAGGTTCTAATAATGTAATAAATATTTTTTAAAAATATATATGCATTTTTTTTAAAAATGTAGTTTTATACAGCGTTTCTCTCTGTCATCTTCCCTGTCAGCCCGACTTTTTTTTCTTGAGTGGGTTTGGGCGGGGCTAAATGATAATTGACATTATAGCTCCTCCAATCAGTTCCCTGCTAGATTGTGATTTAAAGGAGACCTAAAGCAAAAAAATGTAAAAAAAAAAAAATTATTAAAATACTTACCTCATACAGAGTCGGTTGCTTACAGTCACTGCATAAGCTGTGCTGTAATTAGCCGGCTCCCGATGCTTCCTTCACAGCACACAGGCTGACTGAGAAACCAGCGCGTAGCTCCTTCATCTTGATTCACTAGCCTCATACATCATCACGCTCATAGCGGGGAGCGTTCTCATTGGCCCCCGCAATGAACGTGATGACGTTTAAGCCATTTTTCACCCGGGGTGAAACAAGTTGGGAGGAGCTTTGCGCTGGCTTTTCAGTCAGCCAGCGCTATGAAGGAAGCTTCGGGTGCCGGCTAATTACAACACAGCTCATGCTGTGACTGTAATCAATCAGCTCAGTATAAGGTAAGTATTTTAATAATTCTTTTTTTTTTTTTGCTTTAGTTCTCCTTTAAGGTGTAATTTCTGAAACATGGCAACAGCACATAATTTTAAGGTCTGCCACTAATACTCTCTTGAGAATGATATGTCATTGAGGAAATTGTAGTTTTTCTGACAAAGCTATAGTATAATACTACACCCTAAAAATAAAATATTCCTTTGATTCACAAGCAAGAGCCAAATCTTAAAATTAAAAAAAAAAAAAAAAAAAAGTTTTAGCAACAATGCTTAACAAGTGTTCAATGTGTAAATGTATTTTTTTTGTTTTCTGTATATTATAAAGGATGTACCTCCTGGGATAAGTCGGAGTTTCAATCCCTGTATAACTCAGCTTGCAGCGTAATGCTTTTAAGGTACCTAATACCTGGTACATGGTACTTCTCAGTGACTATTAATAGTCTTATAAATTACAGAAAGGGGTACATTATCCTCTGTATTATATTCACTGAAGTGTTAATTTAGGTGGTGCTCTGTTTAATGATTGTGCAAGCCTACAATACCTTTAAAAGAACTATACATCTATAATACAGGTTGGAATAGGATTTAGTACGATTCTGCATGCACACTGCATATTTCATATGTCTCACTGATTCAGGAACAAGACAAAATCCATTTGCATTTATAGTTAATTTATATATATATAGCTACATATGCACAATCTAAAATTTTAAATTTTGTATGGAAAGTACAATATTTAGCTTTAAAAATCAGGCTTCCTGTGAATGCTTTATGTAAAACACTGTAGAAAACAATGGGATTGAGGAAGGTCTGTTTAACAACATGGCTGCTATCAGTTAACATACGAACAGACATAAAGCAATACAATTTCCCATGTCTTCTGGAACATACTAGAGTATGCTTCTAGAATGGCACCCTTTAGTGCAGTGTTTCCCAAATGCCGGGTCGCGACCCGGTACCGGGCCACCAAAATTAAATGCCGGGTCACGAGCGCCGCTCATGAATATTCATGAGCTGTGCCGTGCGCGAAGTCCCTTACCATCGCGCACGGCACCGCTCATGAATATTCATGAGCGGCGCTCGTGACCCGGTTATTTTTGTGCTTATCGTTCGTGCCGGGTCACGAAGGATAAGCACAAAAATAACCGGGCCACGAAAACACAAACTTTGGGAAACACTGCTTTAGTGCCATTCTAGTGTTACACACACACCATGTGTCTGAGAACAAGGTAGAGATATTGGGCTAATGCATTCCAATAGACCAGTAAGTCAATGAAAGGATTACTTTTAAATAATTGAAACTAATAAAATACACATTTTGCATGGTGGATTAGTATCTAGTTCAGCTTTATTCTGCACATTGCACTAGAATTGATGCAGCCTTGTGGTGGCATAATGTATATTTTAATGTGTTTACCTTTCAACCCTGTTAAGTTTTCTCATTTTTCTGATAATTTTGCGAAACACGTATTTTTTTTTTCAATCTCCTCTAATCTTGATGAAGACACCCTCTTTTTAATCATTTTTGTATGAAGGGGGCATTACAATGTTGACATGCCAGTCCTCTACTTGACTAAACAGAGAGTTTCAATGAATGAGACGAGTCCAGGTTTTGTGGGAGGCCAGCAATGCTTTGCTTATTCTACAGACAAATACTTGCCTAAGTCCAGGTGTTTGTTATTTGAGTAAAAGCAGTGGGAAGCCCCTCCTGAAATTCAGAATTCACTGTTCCTGTTTGAGGAGCGTTGTAGTGGCTAGGAGGGTACAAACCCCTTTTATGAGGAACCACAAAAATGCATTTTTTAAGGACCATTCTTAGGTGGAAGGCTATTAAAGGTACTCTGTAAATACTAGACAATTATATTACCGATAACATATCTGAACAAAAGTATAGGAAGAATGATGCAGATTTTTACCTTTACTCACTGAAATACCTTTGATGTTGGCAGAATAA
>WMED01023673.1:0-11396 GCA_019650415.1 Pipa parva
CATTTTTCAAAGTTTAAATTTTCTTCCAATATTTTCTAATGAACATACAGTGGAAGTATATGTACAGAATGTTGACCCTTTCCCCTTCGATTAAGAAAACAGCAACTGACTTAGTTTCCTGTCTTTATGTGGCAGTACACGGGCAGATAAACATGTTTGGCCTGACAGCTGAATGACTAGTGTTCAAATCAAGGTTCTAGCTCATATTGGACAAATGAAATCATTTAACTCAGGTGCTAACAAACAGATTTTATGGGACCCTGGACTGTGTTCTAGATAAAGGTACATGTTCAGTGCAGCAGGTAATCAGCTGAATTTCTCATTTGAACCGATATTCATTTGGCACCGGAGACATATAATTAGGGTTATTTAATAGTCTGGTGGCAATTCCACAAACAGTTCCTGTGTTGGATGGTCATATCTTACTCATCATCCTAAAAATTGCCATATATGGAATATGACTAGAGTAAAAGTAGCACAGCAAAATTAAAATTCCATGATCAAACTGCTTGTATAATTGTTTCACACTCATAAGATGTTAATAAGCAGTGATCATAACGTATATATAGTATTTTACACATTGACACATAGTGCTTAATCCTTAAAGGGATATTTTGACAGTTCTAATTTGAATTCCTAGCAAAACTAACTTACAGCAGCCCCTAAGAATTACACACTGAGCATGGATCAAGGCACTGGCTAAAGAAGAAGGCTGATCAGTATTAGTAAGAGGACCATCTGCAGAGTCAACTTTGGAGATATGAAACGTTAGTGTAAAGCACTGAAGAATCTCTAAGAGGGTTTTGTGATCCCTATACCAGGTGCATGGCATTTAGTTTCCGTTTAATCAATATACATGCATATGTACAATTAACCAACAGTCCATAGAAATGCTCAGAAACCATTATGGGTGTGACATACTTATCCACTTTCAGCTGATCATGTGCACTAAGTGGGGGTGGTTCATACAGAACTAAAGCACAGTCTTTAAAGGGATCATGTAGAGATCTCCTCACTCCAGCCTTTTTAATACCCAAAGCTCGCAAACCCAGGCAGCCTAAAATTTTAGCACACATAATTACACATTAATTAGACTGCACATTTGTAGTAAGCAAACATCTTTAGAAAAGAAAGAACAAAGAAACCTAGGAAGAAGAAGCTGTGATGAATTATATATCAGCCCACAGGTGATGACATTCATTGTTATGTATAACACAGAGTGCACCTGTTTTTCCAGGGGGGAAAGGAATCTAGTAATAAGTCAAGTGCATTTAAGATATATTCATAAAGGTGAGAGCAGTAAGAAAAAATGTAACATTGCACTGTAATGAACAAAACAGTTTCCAGGTTTTCTGCATCTTAATCCATATCAAGACTGCATTTAGCTTCATAAAGTTCAAATGAAGTTCCAGAATTTCCTCTATGTCTTGGCATGCCATCTTTTAAAAAACAACCCATTATATTATCATAATATAGATTACAGCCACTAAATAAAAATGAAATCACCATAGAAAATGAATGGTAACCGGATGCTTCAGATAACACACTCCATTATTAGAATCTGGTATGGTCTATATTTTCTTTCACGGGACTCTACAAGGAGTATATTAATGTTAACTAAAAGTATCTTACCTGTGTAGTTTGGAATGGGAACCTTAAAAGGCTTTGACAATATGCTTTTAATAAAGGCCTCCTGCAAAGAAAAATACATTAGGAAGCAGGAACTGTAGATAAAAATGAGTTTATTAAATGCACAATTTATTGCAGAAATCAACATTTTTCTAATATGTATAATTTTTCCTTAGTATTTTAACGGTCACATCCTGAATCCCTGGCTGCCGCTTTGAGCTAGTGGCACAAAAGTATGCTTGATAGAATCTATGCCTTCTTTATACTAGTTGGTTCCCCATAGGAACATTATCCTAACTGTTTTTGAAAAACTTTCATTGAACGTAAACAGTTTGATTTGTTTAGTTTTCCCAAGTTAAATATAAAAATATTCTGAGAAGTATTTAAGAATTCATTCTTTAGCCTGTAGGTGGTGCTGAGCTTTCAAATAAGCAGTGTATATTTAAAGCACTGCTAATTTTAAATACATTTAGCTCAAAAGCAGGCATAGCATTGGGCAGTACCTGCATTTATCTCCATGCCATCTTAATAAAATACAGGCCGCTTTCCCCTTTGTTGAATTCCTGTCCCCCATAAAAGTGCAGCTAATTACAAGATTTAATCCTGCTATATCTTGTGAAAAGCAAAAAAAATTATTCGCAGATGAGAATATTGGAATTTAGGAAGCAGTGCTGTAGTAGTATTAGGGAAGTATTTGGTAACAAAAAAAGCTGAAATAAAGGGAGTGCATTTTTCTATGTGGATACTGTCGAAATTTGCACTCGGAGTGCTCCCATATACATCCTGATACCTTTAAAGAGAATGGAAAGTAAACAATTGTTTATAGATATTTTATTATTCTTCCAAAAACAAACATTTTTCTAATACCTTATTTTTTGGTTTTTATATTACTTCTTTACCCAATATGGAGGTTTTGTAACATTCAAGAATGTTATATTGTGGCAACGGGCAAGCTGTTCAATCTTTGAATATATGTCATTGTAACATACAAAAAAAATACACAATATTTCTGTTCCCAGGACAACAGAGGTGGAAAGAACACAAACCAAATTTATTGTAGATCCTTAAGAAAAGTGAGGCACTTTGCAGGGCGTCTTCAGAACCATAATTCATAGGAATGCAATGTTAGGTTACATTTTTTTTCCTTTTTTAATTAATATATTTTTATTCAACATTTTCAACTTATTACATCATTTTCAGTGTATTTTATAATTGACTCATCTGTAAAACAATGTTATTTTTCTGAACGTAAATAAAAGTAAAAGTTATTTTTCGTTTGTTCATTCTTCTTGTTTTCTCTTTCCCATTGTTTCAGCCAAATTTCAAGTTTCAGTTGTCCAGGGTTTATTGTCCCTTTAACTTGCTTTTATATCCGAGCATATATATTTTATACTTCACTAAAATGTTACCATTTTTAAGTAGAAGTCTAAACCAGGGGTCGGCAATCTTTGTAGAAGAGGGATCCATTTCACTCCCTACTCCACCATTGAAAAAGGCTTCTGGAGCTGCAAAGGGGGAGGAGCGCCTACGCTCCCGATCACATGACCTCCCGACGTCCCATCACAAGACACATTGGAAGTCATGGGCGGGTGACCAGATGAGAGCCACACAACGCGGCCAAAGAGCCACATGCGGCTCGCGAGCTGCAGATAGCCAACCGCTGGTCTAAACTAATATTATGCTAAAAAACAATTTGGGTTAAATACTGTCATAACGTGAACCTTTTTTCCTTCAACTGCCATTTAAAATAAAGGTTACAAACTAAACATAATGGGATACACTGTCTTTTCAAATTCCTGAGACACCATGTAGTAGATTAGACCAGTAGATGCTAACAACAAGAAAACACAAGGATTTAGAAAAAACATAATAAAACTGGCTAAGTCGCTTGCCAAATTTAATCTTATTTGATGTTTTACATTGAATGCTTATCTTAGTAATGCTGTGCTATTCTGGGATTGTCATGAGCACAGAATACTTGCCTGTTATTTAGTAAATACAATCTAGTCTAAAAACAAAAAAGAATATTTATGTAATAAATAAAAACCAGTGAAAACAGCACTCAAATGGCTATGGTATTGTCTGCATGATCCAGATTGTGGAGCTAAAGGAACTATTCACGGATATGAAAAGGTATTAAATGAATTACAGCCTTGTGATTTTATTGTGGAGACAAACAAAAAAAATACAAATATTAGAAAAATAGCTTTAAAAATAAGTAATGTAGTAATAGTTACATGGTAAATACCTCTAATCCCATGACAATACATGCAGACTTCACACAAAGTAATTAAAAAAACATTTCAGCATAATGCATCTCTAATTACAATAAGTCATTGATATTCCCCTTAGATTCAAAGGGATAACATGCTTCCAGATTCTGTGGGGTTTACTATACATGGTTATGTTTAATGAAGAACTAAAGCTTAAAAAAAGAGAAAAGAGATATATTAAAAACTTATCTTATATTAAGTTGAACTGATGCAGTCACAGCTTCATCTGTACTGTAATTTCTCTTCACAGAGGCAGATTTCACAGAGCTTCGGCTGACACAGGAGCCAGCACAAAGCTCTGCCGATGTATGGAAAAGGGTTCACATATCATTATGCTCATTGCTGTGAGAGTGCTCGTTGGCCCCACAATGAACATGATGACGTTGAAACCCTTTTGCACCGATGATTCCATAAGTGGGTGGAGCTTTGTGCTGGCTCCTGTATCAGCCTAAGCACTGTGAAGTCTGCCTCAGTGAAGAGAAATTACAATACAGATGAAGCTGTGACTGCATTGATTCAACTTAGTATAAGGTCAGTTTTTAAAGTCTTTTTTTTGCTAGCTTTAGTTCTCCTTTAAATTTGCACAGTGTTGGTACAACAGAACAACTCTTCCTTTTAGTAGGAGCATCTGTAACTCTGGTTTTTGTCATCTCCTTACAGGTTATAAAATATAGACTGATTGAAAACTGGACAGTCCTGTGTGAAGGTTTCCACACAAGGCGAAAACAGGATGCAATTAACTATATAGGCAATAACAAGTCAATTAAAAGAACAAAATCATAACATACTAGAAAAAGGTTTATCTTGGTATAATCTGTACAACAGATAGCAAGTGTTGCACATATGTGGAGTTAAATCATATATGCCATTATAAAATTATAGACCAAGAAAGTTTAGAAACCTTCTTCATTTTTTAATAACAAGCATTTGATATCAAATAAAGAAATGACACATACATGTTGCCTACTATCAAGACACACAGGTCTATTTGTCAGCTGTGCCAAAGGTTTCCTAAATGGTGAAATCCAATTTTCTCGACTGCTCTTGTCACTGTTTGGACGTTTTCTTTTAGGAATCTAAAATTGAAGTTTGAAAAAGAAAAAAAATTAATGCATTGATTTTTTTTTTCTTATTAAAGTGTAAGTAAACCTTATTCATAAAGATAGCCCCATTAAAGTATTATAAAGAAAAAAAATGATTACTAAAATCCTGACTCACCTCTTCATTTGGCAGAAATACTTATCCCTCTATAATGCTTCACTGCTTCAGCCTGACTTCCCTGATAGTATGAAGCCACACCTCCTCCCAGACTTCCTCTGAGCTAAGCCAACTGCACAAGCGTTCAGAGAGTTTCTTTGTTCGCATACTGCAGGGGTATCAGCAGTCTTTATATAATGTGAAGTGACAGTGTGTCTGTGCGATTCTGTGCATGTCTGTGTGTATCTGTGTCTGAATTCTTATATGTACGAGCACCCTGCATCATTGTGTGATTTCACTTCACTCGGGGGCAGGGCTTATTGGCACTATACAGGAAGTGTCTGTACATAGACCGGCTGGAGGAGCAGGGCTGTTTGATTAAGAGGTGAGAACTCCTGATCCCAAAATATTTTTTAATGTTTTAAAATATATGTATAGTTTTGTCCATAACTTTACTTACACTTTAAGGAGAGTTAGACTTCACAGTAAGGTGGTTTATACATTTAGATCACACATTGGATTAAAGTTATCATGTATTACTTACTGCATCCTCATGCCATTCTTCATCTTCAGATGAGCTGCCCTGTTTTCGCTTTGCCAGCTGACTTGGAGCAAGGCTCCTTCTCTAAAAAAAAAAAGTGGCAGACATAAGAAAAATGCATTTATTCTTTGTACTATAAATGAGTATTCTGAACATCAATTAAAGGGGAACTATAGTCAAAATACATCTTTACATATACAGTACTATACCTTAGTGAGAAGCGTTTCAACCCAGTAGTTGTTTCATGTGACGCAGAATGATTGCGATTGCAGCATTGATAAACTCCTGCATCAGGTAATGTGTGTGTGATGCGTACTGGCCAGTTTTCCATGAAAAGGTACCTTACTTACTACAAGTTATCTTTCCCTCTAATCTCCTGTAAACAAGCTTAATTTATATGGTCAAAAGGTCAGCACACTGCTTAACCAATAGCGGTCAGGCAGCTTTTTCTTCTCGTGTTACCTGACTTGCAGAGCAGAAAGAGGAGGGGGAGCGGGGGGAGGCAAATGTCAGCTCTCAGGAAAACTAATTAAGGAAAGCAAACTGCAAGTATTATTTCTTCCCCTAAAAATTTTTTTTTTTTTTTTTTTTTAACTATTTGTGTCAGAAATTGGCTTAGTATAAAGGAGTTTTATATGTATATGTGCAGTTATATCAGCACTATAGTGCCCCTTTAACAGAAGTGCCAGATAAACCAAGTACTTATGAAAGCATTCAAGGGGGAAGGAAAAAATAATTTTCCTAAATAATTTGTTTTTTTAAATATCACAGTTATTGAAGTAGAGACAAGTAAAATATATGTGATACCTTTTATTGGCAAACTGAATAGATGGTAAATGAAAGCTTTTGAGACAACTTAGGTCTCTTCTTAAGGCATGGTATGGAATAAAAAAAAACTAAAAGATTAACAAATTTAAACAGAAACTGGTTATTGAAGTAGTTATGTACATTTTAATTTTTAATAAAACATTATTTGGATATTTTCTGCTTTCTTTATGTGACAGTGGCACCTTGATTGATTAAAAGTTTCTTAGATGTTAGTCTTAAAGGGGAACTATAGTCAGATTACATATTTACATATGCAGTACTATACCCTTAGTGAGAAGCGTTTCTCCCCAGTAGTTGTTTCATGTGAAGCAGGATGATTTATTAGGCAGCACTGGAAAACTCCTGCACCAGGAAATGTGTGGGTGACATGTACCACCCAGTTTTCCATTAAAAGGTACCATCCCCCAGACATTTTTGCCTAATGTGTAATGTAACGCCTGCTCACAGGATGTAATCTCCTGCATTCCAAACTTAAACTTAATTAATGAGACCAAAAGGTCAGTACACTGCTTAACCAATAGCAGTCAGGCAACTTTTTCTTCTTATGTTGCCTAACTTGCATGAGGGAAAGGGGAGGAGGAGTGGGGGGATGACAAAATGTCAGAAGTATTATTTTTTCCCTAAACATTTTTTAACTCTTTATATTAGCAATTGGCTTAGTATAAAGGAGTTTTATATGTATGTGTGGAGTTATAATGGCACTATAGTGCCCCTTTAAGTACTGTATACTAGAATATACTGTACAAGGAAAATGTGAACTTTGGAAAAAAATTATCGACTACATTTAATGAACACTACACCTAAGTTATGCATAAGATTTGCAATTCATATATTAACAAATAAAGTTAACTTTAGTAGTGGGTATCTATTATTTACAATGCAAAATATGTTTTATTAATATTAGTCACACATTCTTATTTTAATAACTCTGAAGATTTCCATTTCAACCCAATTAGTGCAGTAGATTTAATCCTGCAGGAACCTTTTGCACATCTACCTGGATTTTGCATTATTTCTGTCCAGTCAACTACAGGTACACTGTTCAGTTAGCACAGTTGGTTATGGACTGTAAAATGTGTGTCACTTAATCCCTTATTAAAGGGTATGTAAACCCTGTTAATAAATAAAGCATTTGTATGTATGTATAGTTTTATTTATAAAGTGCCACAAATTTATTCAGCACTGTACAATTCAGCAATACAAATATAGTACAGACATGGGAAAAGTGCTTTATACAATACAAGTAAAATATCACAAGGATGTAACACTTTAAAAGGGGCACTATAGTGCTGATATAACTGCACACATACAAATAAAACTCCTTTATACTAAGCAAATTGCTGACATAAATAGGTAAAAAAAAGTTTAGGGAAGAAATAATACTTGCAGTTTGCTTTCCTTAATTAGTTTTCATGAGAGCTGACATTTTCCTCCCCCCGCTCCCCCTCCTCTTTCTGTTCTGAAAGTCAGGCAACATGAGAAGAAAAAGCTGCTTGACTGCTATTGGTTAAGCAGTGTGCTGACCTTTTGACTGCATAAATTAAGCTTGTCTACAGGAGATTTGTCGTGGAAATACGACCACTTCTTTCCTGTATCGGGCTCCGAATTAGTGTTGATTAGTTACAGGCCTGGAGAAAGACTTTAAAACAATAACACACGTCAGTCTGTTATCCTTGTAAAAGCATTTCTGATTTTTAATGGGTTGTTACCATCTTTTATAACACATTTCGTTAAGCTCAAAAGTATCTGATCATACAGAAATGAAACTAGATGCTGATTGGCTAAGCAGATAAAACATACTTGTTATGCTGAAGTAAGCTATAAAACAGTTCCAGACAGGAACAAAATATGTTCTCGAACGAAGGCCACTTTCTTAGAAATTGCGAGGCTAACTGTTTACTATCTATCTCTATGCAGACTAAAAACACTTGCTTAAATGCCAAGGTCATATAGTTTGAGTAAATTTTTGTGGACCTAAGGGGAGGCCTTAAAGGTATAGTTCATTCTGAGTCTGTCCATGTTAAAAGTCCATTTAGATATTGGGCAAAATGTCAGAATAAATAAGGTCCATAAATATGTCCATCACAGATTACAGAGGAAAAGATAACTTGTGCTCATGTGCTATGTAGTAAGTAGGGTACCTTTTCATGGAAAACTGGCCAGTACACATCACATACATATATCCTGGTGCAAAAGTTTATCAATGTTGCATAAGTGCCAGGTTGTGGTTGACACAAGATGTGTCAAATGCTGACATGGAAAGCAAACATGATGTGCAACCTGCACACACATTTACCCTAAGGATAGAGTACCAATATCCCACCTACAAGGCGAGTATAGGGTTCAGGGTAGATATACCTGTGGACCTGCCAACCTAGTATATCTGATCATGTGCAGGAAATGCTAGTACAGGACTTTATGATGGAGAAACATGTCTAACTCTGCACCAGCGTATGAGGACACATAGATTCAATATCAACAAAGGCCAAACAGACCTACCTGTGGCAGCACATTTTTTGTAGCTATAACCACAGCATAGAGGACCTGAGAGTATTAGCATTAAGGGGAAGTTTCGCTAATCAGAGTGATAAGAAGGAATGGGAATTTAAATTTATGAAAATATTCAACACCCTCCAGAATGGCCTTAACAGAGACAAAAGATTTATGCAGAACTATGTCTTTGATTAAATTTTACTTCCAATCCCTTCTCAACTCACTTTACCAGTTACAGAACAAGGGATATATACTTTGCATTTCCAAAGCCACTGTGAGACTCTAATGGTCCACACTTCACACCTATGGACTAAAGGCTCCATCAATCAACACTTTCTCACACCATGTCTTGTTAGTACCAGTTTGTTACCTTTAGTTTTGATGCTAAATTGATAACAATTTATTGCTTTGTTCCAGTCTGTGATTTTTTTTTTACAATCAACTTTGATGTCAGGATGTTAAACTGATAACATTTAACTATGTTGTACCAGTTTCTGTATAAATCTGTCACTCTTTAGTTTTTATTGTTCCATACCATGCTTAAAGAGACCTAAGTAGTCCTGAAAGCTTGCATTTACCATCTATTCAGTTAGCTAAGAAAAAGGTATCACCTATACTCAACTTGTCTCTGCTTATATCTATGGCTAACATGGTGCTACACTCTTCTACATGTCAAATATAAATGTTTTATTGAAATTTTTCATACCCTTTAAAGTTATCTAAAATGTATGTGATATTTATGAACAGTTATAAATATGTATAACATAAAATACACAAGCATGTAATGATTATTAATTCAGAAACAATAGCATACGCTTAACATATGATAATTGTACTGTTTACTTCAAAGTATGGTACTGTCATGATTGTCAAACTATTTGGTCAATGCCGCCACGGTAAATATTTTAAATTTGTTGGAAAAGAGACACAGCAAAAACAGTAGTGTAAATCTCATATGCATAATCTTCTCATATGCATATTTTACTGTAAATGCAAGTTTCAATTTCTATCTTTTTTTAATTGACATCTAATGAAAATGAAAATGTGAAATTGAATAATGTGACTATTGCTCATTTTAATTAAAGTCCGATCCAATTTCACTACACTGATTGACATGTGTGTGCATAAAAAGGGATGAAAGACACTTTCTAGACCAGCGGTTCTCAACCTGGGGGTTGCGAGGCCATCCCACTGGGGTCGAGAACCGTGCCGACACCCGGAATAACCCTTCTTATAAATGTTCCTGCGGGGTGATGTCAGCCGTAAACGTCAACACGTGACGCGCGACGTGATGACGTTTCGGCCGAACGTCACCACATGACGCGCATACGTGATGACGTTCGGCCGAAACGTCATCACGCACGGCGCGGTGACGTCAGAGGGTCTCGCGGTCTCAAAAAGGTTGAGAACCGCTGTTCTAGACACATACCAACTAATCCCATAAAAGTTGCAGCAATCAGCATGTAAGATGTAAGGCAGCAGAATGTATATTATGAATGTGTGCAATTTAAAGGGTTGTACTTGCAGGTTATCAGTCCCACACACACACACGACACTGAGTTATCAGGATAAACTCACATTCAGAAGCAGAAGTGAAGGTGGCCTAAATTACATTAAAAATTGTGTTTATGAGAGATAACCCAGTAAACACTTCTAAGGGTTATTAGCAGTGATGCTTTTATTTATTTTTGCTGTAATATATGTGAAAATCAGCCTCAAAACTGAATTATATAACAGGTAGTTCATACCCATATTGTCCAATCACACTGGATCCAAATGAACACAACAAGCAACACTTGCTTACCATGTTGACTCAGGCGGGATGCAGGGGTCTGTGTACTGCACATACATGTCCGTGAATGCAGATTTAAGCCAGTGTCAAACTGCCATACAAACAGAGCACATTAATCCACGATTATTCCTTACTCACATTCAATTCTCCCGGGCCAGACTGCACAGACATGCTGGGAAACAACAGCTGGCCCTCCCGTTTTATTGCGAAGCTCTCTGGGAATTGTAGTTTAGTGCTACCAAAGTTACCTCTCTAAGCATTGCCCACTGACTAATTCGGACTACAATTCCCGGAGACACCTTAAGACATGAGAAGACACACATTAGCCACAACCCACTTCCGACCTAATAAAGACTGATCGTTTCCGTTCAGTTGGGAGCTGTGTAATTACAGCAGGCGCCACTGAGGGGGTTATTTGCACTGATGCTGTATTTTGCTTGTAGCATATGTGAAAATCAGTTTCAAAACTGAATTATATAAAATGTAGTTTATACCAAAATGTTCCAATATTTGAAGCTGATTTTCACACAGTAATTACAGAGCTGATGACTGAATGGCAACAGTCAGTATTGGGTAGTATAGCACAGAGGTCCCCAACCTTTTTTGCACCAGGGACCGGCTTTAAGTAAGACCAGTTTTCCAT
>WMED01023674.1:0-11396 GCA_019650415.1 Pipa parva
GTGATGTACAGATATGTGAACATTAGCAGGATGTGCAGTGATGTGAACATTAGCAGGATTTGAAGTGATGTGAACATTAGCAGGATGTGCAGTGATGTGAACATTAGCAGGACATGTAGTGATGTGAACATTAGCATGATGTGCAGTGATGTGAACATTAGCAGGATGTGTAGTGATGTGAACATTAGCAGGACGTGCAGTGATGCACAGCGATGTGCAATGATGTGAACATTAGCAGGATTTGCAGTGATGTGATCATTAGCAGGATGTGCAGTGATGTGAACATTAGCAGGATGTACAGTGATGTGATCATTAGCAGGATGTGCAGTGATGTACAGTGATGTGCAGTGATGTGAACATTAGCAGGATGTACAGTGATGTGAACATTAGCAGGATGTGCAGTGATGTGAACATTAGCAGGATGTGCAGTGATGTGAACATTAGCAGGACGTGCCGTGATGCACAGTGATGCGCAGTGATGTGCAGTGATGTGAACATTAGCAGGACGTACAGTGATGCACAGTGATGCGCAGTGATGTGCAGTGATGTGAACATTAGCAGGACGTGCAGCGATGTACAGTGATGTACAGTGATGTTTGGTTTGTGAGTACATTTTTATTTGTATTTTCCAATTTTAGTTTTTATTGGTTTTAAAACAATTAACAGAAAGGAAGATGGAAATTAGTTACTTTGCAAACATCTTTTAACATTCCACAATTAACTATAAACATCAAGGGGGGAATTCATGTACATGTACAAAAATACATAGTTACCAGCTGAACATCACATACATGTACATAGATACATAGTTACCAGCTGAACATCACATACATGTACATAGATACATAGTTACCAGCTGAACATCACATTCATGTACATAGATACATAGTTACCAGCTGAACATCACAGCTTCTCCTACAGGCAGGGCACATATGAGCCTTGTAAGGGCAAAATTTATTAAACTTGTAAAAGCCGAAATGGCTTTTCCGAGTTTAATCGGGAGAAAGCTTTGAAGTTTCTCTCAGTAAGCATCACAGGATTTGATCCGTGCGATAGTTTCCTTGAGAACTTTTTTTAATTAAATATATCCATGGAAAGGGTAGCCATACAGTAAAGCTACCTTTCCATGGATATATTTAATAAAAAAAAGTTTGTCACGGCAAGTATCGCACAAAGTAAATCTTGCAATACTTACCAGGAGAAACTTCAAAGCATTCTCCCGAGTTATTAAACTCAGAAAAGCACAAATGGCTTTTCCAAGTTTAATAAATTTTGCACTAACAGAGTGGGATCCTTTTGGTAGCTCCCCAAATCACCATGGGCCAGACTTCTCAGGGATTACCTCTTCACTTCAGGTCTAATCTCTGGTCCCTAAGCCTATCTCTCAGCAGTCCCTAAGCTGAAATCACCATCAGGCCTCTATGCCCATCTGCCACTCCTGTTGTGGTCTCAGGCTATAACCTATCCTACATACCTTCGGAGGTGAGCTTACATAAATCTAACCTATCATGCTTAGGACCCTAAGCTGCTTCCAGTCCCCACCAGGACAGTGGGGGCATGACCCATCTGTAACATTATCTTTTTTCCTTGCTAATTGCTATTTAGACAGACACCACAAGGGGGAGCTCCAACCTAGGGAATGAGAAATTCCATCACCAATTAGTAGAAATGGTGATTTGGTGTGGATGGAAAATACACCAATTCCACCAATTACTACATTCACCCCCTATAAAGACAGGTGACCTCCTGGTTCACCTCACTCATTACTCTTTGTAATAAAACATGACATTTCAGGATTACACCACCCAGACAACATTAAGTATTTTCAAGATCACACCCCATAGAGAACCATTAAGTTATAATTATATAAATAATTAAACTTCAGCAGAGGATTAGCATCATTCATAAATATATCTCAGGACAACATATTAAGTGAAACAGGAACCACGTTCCACAGTACTTAACTATATTAAGCACCAATCAGTAATAACCACATTATTACTCGCTAATATAAACACTAATACCCCCAGTTAAAGATGGCCAAAACGATTTGGACGAAGTGGAATTCGTTCTGAATTTCACTAAAAATTTGATTCTGAACGAATTTGAACTTTAAGGTGATTCGGTGGAAGGAATTATTTTAGGGGTCCCTTGGACCCCCATACCACCCCTGATCTCCATCAGTATCAGTAACATCAAGCGCTATTTAAATTATAACTGGCAAGTCAGCGGTTATGATTTGATTTAAAAGCAAATTATTTCCATAGCACTACTGCAATAGAAGCTCTATGGAAATAATTTGTTTAATCTAAATAAATCCCAGCTAGAAGGGGTCCCTAGGACCCACACACTTCCCTCTGATCCCCTCCTGCAGCAACAGCAGCACACTGCGCTGTTTAAATCATTAACCGGCAAGTCAGCAGTTAAGGATTTAAACACAATTATTTCCATAGCACTTCTGCAATAGAAGCGCTATGGAAATAATTAGTTTAAACTTAATAAATGACACCTATCAGGGTCCCTGGGGCCCCTATACCCCTACCCTACCCCAGCGCTAGGCAGGGGGAGATCGCTAAGAGCAGGAAGAAGCTCCATATGAGCCACTTCCCTGCATTCTCCCCCTGCCCCTCTTTGTCCATGTGGGGTAGGGGGCCTAAATAAATCAAAAGAAGGGGTTCATGGGACCCCTATCTCCCCCACTTCCACCAATCACTATGTGGGGGTGGAGGACCACTACCCCATTAGTGCTATATGGGAAGGGGGGTCCTAACCTAATAATGTCCCTACCTAAGTCCCTCATCCCCTGGGGTGAACGACTGAAGTGGACACAACCTGCAAAAGAAAAAAACATGCAAAACACAAAGCAAATAAATACAAAATATTATTCTAATCAAAAATCAAACTTTTATTCTACAAAATCACAAATTTCTACAAAATTCTACAAAATCACAATCACAAAAGTGTATTATGTCTATGCTTCTTGCGTGCCACATTCCACCAGTGGACAGCTTCACTACGGGTTGTGACCTGGGAGCTCCAAGCAGCTAAGTCCACACCTCCTTGCGAGGTGAATGGTGAATATCAGGGAATTCCTTAGACTCCATTCCTGTGGTCTCATGCTGCAACCTCCTACTCCACCCATCTCTTGGCTGAACACCCATTACAGTTTAACTGGGCCATGGAGCACCCTGGGTTTGCAGAAAGTACTATGCCCAAGGATATGCTGCTAAATTTGGCCAGACGTATGGACACTTATGAGTCCAATCCATCAAGGATGGCCCAAATACTGGATTCCATTCCCTCCTTATTTCAGTCCAGACTTCCTCCAGTGGCAGCTGTTAGTGTTTTTTTGCCTGTGACTAAAGACCCACGGATTCCTCCTCTGCCAAGATTCTCGCGTGATCCCAGCTTCTGCTGGGGGTTAATTAATCAGTGTTTGATCAAGTTCAGCTCTTACCTTCACAGATCACTTCAGAAAGGGCTAAAGTGGGTTTCATTATTTCCCTTCTGGCTGATGATGCCCTAGTCTAGGCTTCTCCTTTATGGGAACAGAATGACCCCATAGTGGAGGACACTGTTACCTTCATATCTGCATTCCAGAGAGTTTTGATGTTTCTGGGTGAACTACAGCTGCTTGCTCCCATTTAATGCAGATCCAGCAAGGTCATCATTCTGCCACAGCCTATGCTATAGAATTTTGTACCTTGGTGGCAGAGCTAGGCTGGAACAACAAGTCTCTGGTGGCTGCCTTTTGGCAAGAACTTTCTGACCCTTTAAAGTATGATTTTGTCACTTGAGATATTCCTACCTCTTTGGAAGAATTGATTGCTCTGTGTATGAAGGTGGATAACTGTTTGAGGGAAAGACTGTCCAAGAAGAAAAAGAAATTCCTTTCCTCTCTGTCTTCCAGTTCCTGTTGTAGGCCTCACCACAGCTCATGTTATGGAGGAATCCATGCAACTTGGGGCAACCTGTCTCACAGAAAAAGAAAGCCTTTGGTGATGTACATCCAACTTCTGTATGTATTGTGATGGAGAGGGACATTTTGTTTGCCACTGGAAACTCCAGGGCCTAGCCCATTCAGGGGTGAAGCACCTGGGCCCATCTGTACAGCACTCCTTTGGCTCCTTTTGCCAGAATCCATCTCCTCTGGAAGTTCTACCATGTGTTCCTGGGATTTTATTATCCTGGGCTGCAAAAAACTTTATAGACATATCTTTTGCTAAAGCTATTTTTTTCCCAGCTGTGTGCAATTCTCCTCCTCTGAAAGTGGTTGCTTTGGATAAAAGACCTTTATCCCAAAGGCTAGTTTCTGAAACCACCCAACCCTTAAAGTTAGTCCTAAGTAATTTGCACACTGAGTCTATTTCCTTTTATTTGATTAAGATTCCTTCTACTCCTATTATTTTGGGACTGCCTTGGCTCAGAATGTCTTCATTGCCTCCTGACTATCATGATTTTCAGGACGTATTCTGCAAGAAGGGTGCTAATACTTTGCTTCCTCACAGTTCCTATGACTGACCTGTTGAACTACTTCCCAGAATATTTCCACCACAAGGTAGGACATATCCCTTTTGGTTCCTGCGACTGAGGCCATGCACAATTATATTACGGAAAATTTACAAAAGGTCTTCATTTGCCCATCCACTTCTCCTGCCGGAGCTTGTTTCTTTTATGTTGAGAAGAAGGATGGTGGTTTGAGACCATGGGCTAAATTTAGAAAACTCGGAAAAGCCGTTTATGCTTTTCCAAATTTAATAACTCGGGAGAATGATTTGAAGTTTCTTCCGGTAAGTATCATGAGATTTGATGCGTGCGATACTTGCCGTGACAAACTTTTATAATTAAATATATCTTTTGAAAGGTAACTATATTGTATGACTACCTTTCCATGGATATATTTAATTTAAAAAAGTTTCTCACAGTAAGTATCACACGATGCAAATCTCGCGATACTATCCCAAGAAGATCCACAATATGGGAAACTTCATCCCTGTACTTACTTTTCTTGATGTTTTTCCTCATGCTGAGAGAAACTATGAAGTGGGGAATCGGGAACTTTTGGCTATTAAACTTGCTTTGGCAGAATATTGACATCAATTGGAAGGTTCTGTTCATCCATTTGTAATTATGACTGACCACAAGAATCTGGAGTACCTTCATTCAGCCCAAAAGTTAAATCCATGGCAGGCCAGATTTGTACTTTTTTTCACTTAATTTAACTTTACCATTACTTACATTCCTGGTAGTAGGAATAAGAAGGCTGGTGCCCTCTCCCACTGTTTCCAGTTGATACAGTCTCCTGAGGACTGGGGACATATCATTTAAGCTGTCAAATTCCTTGCAGCATTCTCTCCTGTTCCTCTACCTGACTTGGAATCTTTCCAGTATTTAGCTCCTGCTGAGAATCCATCTGGTCTCCTCTTTGTACCCCAGGATCTTCGCAATAAGGTTCTCCATTATTTCCATTCCACCAAGCAAGTAGGACATCCTGGTGTATTCAAGACTCTTGACCTCCTTTCCCATTATGTGTGGTGGCCTGAGATTTCCCAGTACATCAAGGATTTTGTAGCCACATGCACTGCTTGTGCTCAGTCCAAACCTCCTTGTTTTGCTCCTAAGTGGACTGTTACATCCATTACCTACTCCTAATCTACCCTGGACTAACATCGCTATGGTCTTCATTGTAGACTTACCTCCTCCTAAAGGTCATACATGTATTTGGGTTGTCACAGACAGATTTAGTAAAATATCCCACTTCCACACATTATGGAAACTTTCTTCTGCCAAAGAACTCTCACAGCTATTTATCTATGATATTTTCCATCTACACGGTGTTTCGTCAGAAAATGTTTCTGATAGAGGCTCTCAGTTCAATCTCTCGTTTTTGGAAGGTCTTTAATCAAGCACTTACGATTAATTTACACTTTTCCTTGGCCTACCAACCTCAGTCCAATGGAAGTTCTGAAAGGACTAACTAAATCCTAGAACAGTTCCTTCACTGTTTCATTTCTGAGTGTCGGGACAACTGGGTAGACTTTCCTTGGGCAGAATTTGCACAAAATAATGCTGTCCATTCCTCTTCCCATGTGTCTCCCTTCTTCTGTGTCCATGAATACAATCCTAAAGTGTTTCTATTTCCCACCCCTCCTTCCCCAGTTCCTCAGTTCCTGCAGTTGATTCGAAGTTACAAACCTTTTCTTCCATTTGGCAGTCAGTGTGACAAAATTTGGAGAGAGCGGTGTCATCTCAAAATGCTCCGCAGATCGTAGAAGATGCCCAGCTCCAATCTACAAAGTTGGGGATAAAGTTTGGCTTTCCACAAGGAACATTCGTCTTGGATTACCTTCAGTCAAGTTGAGACCAAAATTTTGCCCCTTTCCTAAACAAAGTGTCATCAATCCTGTGTCCATAAAACTTTCCTTACCCAGGAATTTACAGTACTCATCCCCAAATCCTTTCATGTTCCTCTCCTTAAGCCCACTGTTTCCAGTCGCTTCTCTTCCAATGTTCCCTCTTCGTGTCCTATAGTGGTGGATGGTCAAGAGGAATTCGAAGTTAAGAAGATTTTGGATTCACAGATTTCTCATAGGAAGTTACAATATTTGGTACATTGGAAGGGTTATTGGCCCGAAGAATATTCCTGGGTCGATGTTTCCGAAGTCCATGCTCCTAGGCTGATTTGTGATTTTCACTCTCGGTTTCCTGGAAGACCTAAGGGACCTCCTGAGGACAGTCCGTGAGGAGGGGCGTACTGTAAGAAGTGTGTCTTACCTGAATTGCAGTGCCATCTGTGTTTCTCTGTTCCCTTACCAGCATTCGTGGTGCATGCGCACATTGTGCGCATGCACATTAAGTGAGTGCATTGCAGTCATGCACTTTTGATGTGACTCATTGTGGTCATGTGCCTGGCTTCTTCCCTATTTAAAGTGGCCTCCCTGCAGTCAGCACCCGGTTGTAGAGCTTTGTTTGTAAGTTCTAGGGTGTGTACCTGTCTTGTTTGTTACTCCTGTGTTTGACCTCGGCCTGTTCTATAGTCTCTGCCTGTCCTGACCTCTGCTTCATCCTATGAATCTCCATTTGCCTGCCACCTGCCCAAACCTCTGCTACATCCTACGACTCTCCATTTGCTTACCGCCTGCCCTGACCTCTGTTCCTGAATTATGTCTACGCTTCTTGCGTGCCACATTCCACCAGTGAACAGCTTCCCTAGAGGTCTTGACCTGGGAGCTCCCAGCAGCTAAGCCCACACCTCCTTGTGGGGGTCAATAGTGAAGACCAGGGAGTTCCTTAGACTCCACGCCCTAGGGACAGCTTGTACCAAGTCCATGTGGTCACATGCTGCAACTTCCTACACCACTCAGCTTTCGGCTGAACACCTGTCTCAGTGAGGAAAAATTAACTAAATGTTGTACTACTTGATTTTTCCAAAGCATTTGATACTGTGCCACATAAAAGGCTGTTACATAAAATGAGGATGCTTGGACTGGGGAAAAATGTTTATAAGTGGGTTAGTAACTGACTCAGTGGTAGGAAACAGAAGGTGGTTATAAATGGTACATACTCACACTTGGTTACTGTTAATAGTGGGGTTCCCCAGGGGTCAGTTTTGGGTCCTCTTCTCTTCAACATATTTATAAATGACCTTGCTGAGGGATTACATAGTCAAATCTCAATTTTTGCAGATGATACTAAACTTTGTCAAGTAGTTAATACAAAGGAGGAGAGTACTTTATTACAGAGGGATATAGATACGCTGGAAACTTGGGCGGGAAAGTGACAAATGAGGTTTAACACTAATACATTTAAGGTTAAGGGTGAAATTCATTAAGCTTGGAAAAGTCATTTAGGCTTTTCTGTGTTTAATCAGGAGAACAGTCTGAAGTTTCTCGTAGTTAGTATCCTGAGATCTGCCTCGATCGATACTTGCTATGAGAAACTTTTTTTTATTGAATATATCCATGGAAAGGGTTGAAATACATTATAGCTTCCCTTTCCATGGATATATTCAATAGAAAAAGGTTTCTCACAGCAAGTATCGATCAAGGCAGATCTCACAATACTTACTGCGAGAAACTTCACAGTTCCCATGAATTATTAAACTCGTGGGTTTTCCTGAGTTTAATAAATTTCACCCAAATTTAAGTGCCAGGTTGTGATTGACACAAGAGGTTGGAGTAACCTGCCTCATAGAGCTTACAATCTAGGTGGGAGGAAGACATTACAAGCACCGATAGAGAGGTAATAAGTGCTAATAACAATGTGTTGAATCATTGGTCATAAAATACATATAATAAGCATAAAGAACTAATTAAGGATAAAATAAAATATATACATAAAATCAGTGCTAGTGCTCCATTAGGAAAGATTTCAGTTTGGTTTAAAAGTGCAGAGGGAATGATCCCGGCGAAGATAAAGGGGAATAGAATTCCAGATGTATTGGGCATAAAGAGAGAAGAGTTTAAAGACAAAAAAGGGCAGTACTGGTGTATGGCATGTGCAGCTAATGTTGAGGTATGTACAGGCATCCGAGCGAGGAAGTGTAGTGAGGAGCAATGGAGTGAAGTGAGTTAAATGCTTACAGGGAGCCAAGGAACAGAGAGAGATTGGGAGAAAGGCTGTCCCTTCTGGGGAGAGAGGGCGATAATTCTGTAATGGACATATTTATGGACCTTATATATTTTACTCAAAGGACATATTTATGGACCTTATTCATCCAGACATTTAGCCCAATATCTACATAGACTCATATATTCTGTTACCATGAACTTTTAGACTTAGAATGAACTATACCTTTAACGGCCTCATCTTAGGTCAGTAAAATTGCTCAAACTATATAACCTTGACATTTAAATAAGTGTTTTTTCGTCTGCATAGAGATAGGTAGCAAACAGTTAGACTTGCAATTTCCAGGAAATTGGCCTTCATTGGAGAACATGTTTTGTTCTTGTCTAGAACTATTTTTATGTCAGCATAACAAGTATGTTTAATCTGCTTAGCCAATCAGCATCTAGTTTCATTTCTGCATGATCAGCTACTTTTGAGATTAGCGAACTGTGTTATAAAATGATGATAATGACTTATTAAAATCAGAAGAGGCTTTATTGTGATAACAGACTCTGTGCATGTTATTCCTTTAAGTCAGCCCTATATATCTCTTTATGCAAGCACTAGTATAATTCCACAGATTCGGAGCCCAGTGCTGGAAAGAAGGAGTCTTATTTCCACAACAATTCTGACAGCATAATTTAGAATAGACTAGAGCTGGGAGAGGTGGTAAGTTGGAAAGCCAGATAGAAGAACATTGCAGTAGTCCATCTTGTGAAAAAAAACCTGTGAATGAAGCACAAACACAATTTTCACTAATAGCACATTAAAAGTAAAAAGAAAAGATGAGCCCAACGAACCAATAGCTCAAACAGCTGTGATGGTGAAGAGATAGATGATGGAGACAATAGAAAAACCAAATAGTGCTATGTGAATCCTTAAATAGATATTACTATCTGCTTACCAGAAATAAAAATGCAAAGGATTTGTACAAACTCCACTAGATAATACTTCAGGAGATTCAATGCAGAATAAATCTGGTGTAATCCTCAATTCATGATTTTATGAGTATGCAGAATTCATTCATGTAAAAGTAATGCCTCCATAGTGTAAAACATTCCAATTATTTATTAGAGAAGCAATAACCAAATATACTCCCAAATTATCTGAATACAAATCAAGATAATATCAAATGTCATTGTGGTAAAAACGTTCAGAGTCCAAGTGTAGCACCATTTCAATGCATTTCACCGCTCCTTTGTGCCTGGGGCTTCCTCAGGAACAAAAATGAAGTGTAGTGAAAATGCAAATGCAGCCATTTAAATGCAGTGATCTGCCACCACACAAAACTAGAAGACGGTGACATACACGTCATATCTTATTTGGCCTTTTTTTGGATTTATTTATTGGTATTTTTATATTGTTTAGCGCTGTTATATTTTTAGTTCTCTGTTTGAGAATTTGTTTGTTTTGATATTGCAGTAGTCCAAGCAGAATAGGATGAGAGCATGCATGAGAGTTTTACCAGTGGTGTGAGAGAGAAAGAAGTGGATCTTGGCAATAAAGTGTGATGGATGGAAACACTGGCGCTATGGATGCAGTCACTTCAATAAAAACAATGGAACTTTCCGGGTGCAGATTTCCGTAACTCAAGGTCTGCTGCAAATATTTCTTTGTCCACAAGAAACTCCAATGATTAATCCTCAACAAAATGGAAAAATTGCGCTGGCCTTAAGAGAAAGCAGAAACAGAAACTCCTCGTGTAGAAATCCTGAACATTTAAAGAAAATTGCTGAATAAAAAAGTTATAATCGTGTAATATTTAAAACACCTTTAATAAAAATCAAATATTTACACTCACATAAAATGTTAAAATAATGAGCTCATCAAAAATAGTTCCTTCCTCCCAGCTGCACGATTACCAATTTCCCTGATGAAGCTTGAACAAGCGAAACGCATAGGAAGGAATTATTTCTGATGAGCTCATTATTTTAACATTTTAAGTGAGTGTAAATATTTGATTTTTATTAAAGGTGATTTAAATATTACACTATTATTTTTTATTGGTAGTTCTTACCCTGTAGCGGATCACATACAAAGCACAGCTGAGGCATGGAACCCACTCATTGAAGGAGGGATTTTATCCGTTCTATCTGTTCTATGCCAATATTTCAACTATAAAACGTGAGTGCAATTTCAGCAATATTCTTTAAATGTTCAAGATTTCTACACGAGGAACTTCTGTTTCTGCTTTCTCTTAAGGCCAGCACAATTATTCTATTTTCTTGTGGATCTTGGCAATGTTGCAAAGGTAAAATTGACAGGTTTTAGCATTGGTATACATGTGTTTAGAGAAGGAAAGAAGAGCGTCAAGATTCTCCCCAAGACAATGTACAGATGTTACAGGATTGATGATCGCACCATCAAATTTGATAATTTAAAAAAGAAGGGAATGATTGCAGTGTCAAATGCAGAGGAAAGGTCTGGAAACCTGGAGATTATTAGCAAGCTTACACAGAAAAGTCTATTTAGAATACCTTGGACTAAAACCAGACTGCAGATTGTCCAGAAAATGTCAGTAAGGTGGGTGCAGACAAGATGTTCTAGAAGATTAGAAGTCGAAGGTAAGAGAAAGACAGGGTGGTAGTTAGTGAGACATGCAGAGTCCAGTGTAGCTTTTTTAAGGATGGGTTTAATAAAGGCCTGTTTAAATTAGGAGAGAAAAGTTTCAGAAGTCAGGGAAGATTTGAACATGTGCATTAGGGCCGGAACAAGGACAGAATCACAGCAATTAAGTAAAAAAGAAGGAATGGTGTTAAACAGTCATTTAGTGACATGGGAGGAAGAGA
>WMED01023675.1:0-11396 GCA_019650415.1 Pipa parva
GACTGTGACAGGGATAAGACTGTGACAGGGATAAGACTGTGACAGGGATAAGACTGTGACGGGGATAAGACTATGACAGGAATATTACAGGGATACAATCTAAGAGGCATGAGATCAGTAGATGGGGCAGAGCGAACCCCGCGCAATGTTCTGTCTCAGGGAAGCACCGGATAGTCCAGCCACAGTCCTCCAAAGCGGCCTCCTGCTCTTGGGAAACGTTTATTAGATTTGGCGCCGGATCCATGGGGACCAGTAGTGCCCCGCTCGCTTTGCTTGAACGTGTGAACGAAGCTCTGAGCATCCCATGGCAAATCTGAGCACAACAACAGACTTAAAGGTTTCCCCATCCCCAGGAATTCCTCAGCCGGGGACAGACATGCAGGCCTTGGTCCCAGAAAAAGCTGGGGGTCTCCTCCATCCCCAGTGACCCTTGTCCCCAGGGAAGCTCCCGCTGTCTCTCTCTCTCTCTCACACTGCCTCTCCCAGCCCAGGCGCTGACGTCATGCCCGTTGTTTTGGTCCGCCCAACCAATCGGACGCGTTGCCTAGATTCTACGGGTGCCGAAATGGCCCCTTCCTCCCGGAGAGAGCGCTTCGCCATCCCTGGCAGCACGCATTGCGCTGGGCTCAGTGCCTGGCGAGAGTCCTGCAGCTTTAACAGTTCTGACATGGACACATCGCTGCAGTTCCAGCGCAGCTTCTCCCCAGAGCGGCAGCACAGTCAGCCCCAGCAGCGGCCGCAGCACCTGCACTGTCACAGCCCAGACGAGCAGCTCTTTTTCCAAGCGGACGGCCCCTGCCTGCAGTGCTCTTACCACGGGGACAACCTCCCACTTCTCCGCACATCTTCCCCCATCACCAGCGGCGCTTTCCGCACCGGCTCCTCACCTCTATCCTCAGGCTCCTCTAGACAGGGAAGCCAGCTGAACGTCAGTGAGCTTACTCCTTCCAGCCATGCCAGTTCGTCCCGACACCCCCAGTACCACCAGTACAACCAGTACCACCAGTGCCACAGTCGGCAGCAGGCGAGTCCGACCAGCAGCCAGCGCCGGGAGAGTAACCCCTTCACGGAAATAGCCATGAGCAGCTGCAGGTACAACGGAGGGGTCATGAGACCGCTCAGCAACCTCAGCTCGTCCCGGAGGAACCTCCACGAACTGGACTCCGAGTCGCAGCCTCTGCAGCCGGTGTGTAGCGGCAGCGCCGCCCCAGAGATAGTGGTGTCTAAGCCCGAGCACAACTCTAACAGCCTGGCTCCCTACAGCTCCGGAGATCGCACTGGGGGACAGAACAGCGCGGGCTCCGGAGGCGGTAAACAGGGCAAGAAGAAGAACCAGAACATTGGCTACAAGCTGGGGCACCGGAGAGCGCTGTTTGAGAAGCGGAAGAGACTCAGTGACTATGCGCTGATCTTTGGAATGTTTGGGATTGTAGTGATGGTGATAGAGACGGAACTTTCATGGGGCGCCTATGACAAGGTAACAAAGTAACTTCTTCCCAATGGAACGTTTGCTGTTTATAACAGGCGCCTTCAACCTGTGGCGCTGAACTACAACTCACAGCATCACATGGCACATTTCCTGCACTCTGGTGCTCACAGCTGTAGTCCAAAAGTCTTAAAAGCAAGCCACAGGTTGACGATCTCTCATCGATTTCATATGGGTTTGTGAGATCATCAGCCTTTCCCTCTCACCACATCTATTTAGTTTAAGCTTCCCTTTCCACCAATGATCATGCATGCCTCGCAGAACCTGTCTGAACCTTGCCACAACTCTCTGCTTTATTTATTTATTTATTTTTAATAAACTGAGCTTTTTAATTTGTTTTCTCTCAAACTGACAAGTGTTTCTGTTCTGCAGGGATCGCTGTACTCATTAGCTCTAAAATGCCTTATAAGCCTTTCCACGATAATCCTGCTTGGTCTCATTATTGTATACCACGCCAGGGAAATTCAGGTAAATTCTATTTTGATTACATACATGACTTAACATCCATGTTCAGTTATGGGACTTCGACTTAAATAACACGTGGAATCAGTGTGTTTTTACTCTCATCAGTTGTGAATTTGTCGCAGTCACTGGATGCTTCTGTTTTATCCTGTAACTAACACAGTAATGCATTCACTATGCTGTACTAGAATAATGTTTCATGTAACTGGATTGTGCTTTACTTTCCCTATTTCTTTTAAGCTTTTGTAGACGCACGCAAACTTTGTGCCATGTTTCCTGTAAGTGACTTTCTGATAGTATACTCTATAATACAGTTTGCAATATGTGACTTTCCGATAGTATACTCTGTACAGTTTGAGATATTTGACTTTCTGATAGTATACTCTGTCCAGTTTGAGATATGTGACTTTCTGATAGTATACTCTGTCCAGTTTGAGATATGTGACTTTCTGATAGTATACTCTGTCCAGTTTGAGATATGTGACTTTCTGATAGTATACTCTGTCCAGTTTGAGATATGTGACTTTCTGATAGTATACTCTGTCCAGTTTGAGATATGTGACTTTCTGATAGTATACTCTGTCCAGTTTGAGATATGTGACTTTCTGAGTGTACTCTGTACAGTTTGAGATATGTGACTTTCTGATAGTATACTCTGTCCAGTTTGAGATATGTGACTTTCTGAGTGTACTCTGTCCAGTTTAAGCTATGTTTACATGACCTTTGCAGAAAAGAAAACCGTATGCATGGATCAGTTATCTATAGTTTGTGTTAGAGAATCCATTTGCAGTTAAGGAACATTTCATTTCCTACAGAGTTCTGAATATGAACAGTGTTGTTTTGTTATTGCGATGAAGTCATGTAATTTAACTACTGCTGTATTTGGCGAGAGTGTGTCATTAGATACAGGCAATCCACACCTTGCCTTTGTACAATCCTCAGCTAATTTTAGTTAGAGTCTTGGCAGTAATCGATTAGCTACTTAAGTATAGCAATTGTCCTGTGCACATATATGTGCCTTGATACTTTACCTTATTTGATTTTTCTTATAAGCATCACAGTCGTCGTGTGCTCTGTAAGACATGAAAACGAAAGTATAAATTAACACTGAAAATCGCAGCCATCCTAGCTGTTAAAGGGGGCAAGCGATTTGTCTTATCCCTTTGTTGTCCTTTAATTTTGGATTTATTTTCAGAGCTGTATTTCGAAATGTCAATTTGAAAATTAAACTAAGGATGGAACATTGTGCAAATCGCTCCCTTACATAGGATTTGTTAATGGTGGATTGGATCGAATTTTCTTACTATTGGAATATATTACAAACAGTAACTAGAACACTAGTAAAAAAAAACAAACTAGCAACTATATATTTGGAATATGAATGCTTCCTATTTTGATATATAATTAAAGGCAGTGCAATTGCCCATCAAAGACAGCAAAAAAAAAAAAAGTCTAAAAAGAATAACAACTACACAGATCTGTGAAATATTTCCATTTGTTTGTCTGGGTAACCACATTTACCATCCGCCAGAATAGAATTCCCCCAAGCTGTATATACACAACCTTTGGCCTTTATTAGATTAGCTAAATCGACTTTTGTGGCCAATACTCGGCTAAAATGAAAGTGTCATCATGAACTCTGCAATTCCCCTAAGTAAAAGAAAAACAAAAATACAAGTTCTGAAGGTTCTGCAACATATTGCTTGTAAGCAGATTGTCACACAAAAAGCAAAAATCGCAAAAAAAAAAAAAACCCACTGCACTGCTTATCTCATTATTCCATCTACTGCTGCAACAGTCCTACATCCTATGGAATTAAATGGTCTCTACCCACTGCTGCATTCTTAGTAAAATGTGCCACTGCGATTGACCTCATTTCCATTGGCATTTCTTGGAAGGCATGTCATATTTTTTTTTTTGTAGAATTGATTATTACGAGATAACCAAGGATGCAATAGTGTGATTCCTTTAGATTTATGGAAGCGCAGTTGGGCGCAGGGGAGACCAAGCAGTAAAATACCCTTTTTATTGCTCTGCAGCCTTGGGAGAGCGAGCGCCTTGCATTTCAGCACTAAGGAGAGCTCCCTGCATACAGCAAACAGCAGTCTTACATGGATCAGTACATGTCTCTCTGTCACTGTGTCTGTGTAATAGGATTCAGCCTGTCCCTACCTCCAGTGTGCATGGCTGCTCAGTACAGCCACAGTCAGTAAGTCGCTATCTAGATGTCTAAATGATAAAGCATGCCATAGTCTACTAGGGTACATTATCTTCTGCAAAGGAATCCCCGCTAACCCGGAGGGATTGTAGTGTAAGCGGTCCCTGGAATCCTGGGAGTACACGTGCCTCCCTTATTGCAATAATAAATTCGCTTTCCCATTCCCTAGCCAGCAATGGTGAAACCCACACTGGATGAAAAGGGGAATCCCTGTCCTCTCTACTGTTACATAGAACAGCAGCGGCAACAAGACCCAGCTAGCAATCAGCGGGTGCCCCCCCCCCCCCCTTACTTACACAGAAATCTTGCATTATTTATGTTTCCGAAGCTAAAGATAGCTGGCAGCATTTGCCGCGAAAGGCCGCAGATTATTAATGAGATTAGAGGCGCTTTCCGGGGTTACCCCAGCTCGGAATCACCAGCTCTTCCAAGCTAACAGAGAGATGTTCCTGGCGCGCATGCGCAGTACCGCAACGCTTGGGTAGCCCAGCATTGTGAGAGCCAGCGCCTGGAAAAAAGATATTAAGGCGATGTTAAAAGAAGATGCTGAGACAGTTACATTGAAGATCCGTTACACGTGGTTAATTGTTATATTTGCACATCTGTAAAACATGCATTTGTATGCCTGCGGATTCCGTTTGCTTTGATCTCTGGCAAGGGGGATTCCCCAATGCACATCTGTGTGAGTCTGCATTTTGGCGTGATGTAACTGCTGATCAAATCATGATCAGACAGAGAGAGGAGACATGCAAGCAATTAAATGAGAATTAATGTCACTCACTGTATAAGGTGGGTTTGGTGCTATAAATTACTGTTTTTATGTAACGCTGTCACTGTTTGTAACACCATGGTGAGAGGAGCTGTAAACAAGCCTCCAGTTTTGGCAAGGTTTTGTTATGACAGCACAGTTGCCCATAACTGTTTTCTAGCCATGTTTAAAATATAAACTGTGTGTCACACACACACACACACACATATGTGTGTGTGTGTATTGTGATACTTGGTGATACCTGTTTTATTGGACTAACATTCAGTTTAGTTAGACAAGCTTTCAAGAGGTCTGTCCTCTCCAGGTTACAAGCAATATTTCTTGTAATAGATTACAGTGAGCACAATATGCCTCTTCTTCCTTGTTTCTATAGATAGGTACTGCCATATGATTTGTTTTAGCAGCATCCTTCTATTAGACAAAATTTAGTACAGCAGCCCTAGAGGTCATACATATATGGTGGCCAATTCACTGTTGTCTCTCAAGAAGCTAACAAAAATGAATGCAGCCATGTTTATTTGTAATGAATCAACACTTCATACCTTGCTGCATATTAATTAAATGGAAGAAACAATTATACATTATGTCTTCAGATGTATAATTTGATTGAGGGGGTTATTCACTAAAGTCAGAATTGTTGCATATAGGTGCGAATTCACCAGTTAAAGACAGTCGCAATAGGCTGCTACTGCCGCAGTTGTGTCTTTATAATGAGAATATCGTTGCAGTTACGACTTTATTATGGGAAAATTATCGCAATCTTAACTTCAAAAATTTGTCATGACTTTACAATGGGGAAATTGTCGCAAATTTACTATGGGAATCTGCTGTTTTTGAATTCGACAGTCGAATTCGCACCTTAGTGAATAACCCCCTGAATGTTTACCTTGCTGCCAAAAACAAGTGTTAAAAACATCAGAAGTAATTAATGATTTACTATATACTTTTTTTCCATATAGTGGCTGTGTCCACTATTACAGAGAGAGAGAGAGAGAGAGAGAGAGAGAAAATCTGAAGCTTCACAGGCAGCTGTAGTAAAGAGATCATGGGTAGATGGATACTGATATAGTGTGGTTCTTGTAATACCAGGGTCAACTGATAGCAGCTAATTATCACCTCTTGCTTAGCTTTTAAATTCCAGTCAATCATTCACACAGCATTTTGTCCAGTAGGCTACAACATCATATAAAATGACAGCTGCAGTTGTTTTCTATTGGCTCATAACTTGGACAGACACAGTTGGTAAAGCAGATCTAGATTATGCACTATGAATCCTAGGCTCCCATCTGGGACTTGACCATTGCAAATAGGTCCTATGAAAGTAACCAGACACTAGGAAGGAAATGTACCATGTGGCATTAATGTAAAAAATGGATGCAAATACCTTTAATTTGCGTCCATTTATTAGCAATTTATCAATCACTTTGTTTCCATTTTGCACCAATTGCACCTGTATTTTTATTTTTGAGAAAATCAGTGTTTAAGACCAGGTGCTCTTGATGTATGAAGCTTAGAGCGATTTTAAGACTTATTATAAGATGTTAAATAAGTGCCTGCATGAACCTTGGAGATAGAGAAGCAGTTAAAAATGTATGTAAAAAATGTTAGCAATTCCTATTTTTTGTCCTTTCTTTACACTAATAACTGGTTTGTATAAGAGATGTTAGCAAAATACATCTTTAAATTAAATTGAAAACACTGGGCTGTAAAATGATAGTCAAGCTTATATATCATACGTAGTTGCATTCACAGTGAACTAAATGATTAGCTTGGTTCAAATGATGACCCCCTCTATTCCTTGGGAAATGTAGCTGTGATGAAATTACCAAAGCACCACATGTGCCTGTGTCTTTTCTCTAAATCTGGATTTAAAGAATTTAGCATTATGAACATACCCGTATTCACTGTATATTGCAGAATATTTTTTAATATGGTTTGAATAGTCACATATACACATAGGTGCAACTGGGGAAAAATTGTAGTAACCTTTAAATTGTTAAATAGATTTTGTTTGTTATTTTCCATTTCCTATTTATTTAAAGGCCTCTCATAGGGTAATGTAACAAGTGGCTGTTTACCCGTGGTTTGCATGGAAGATAATCCAACCAATTGTTGCAGACTGCCTACTTTTAGGAGCAACATATGCAGTCACCTTGGAGTATGCAGACAATTGCCCAAAAATGTTCCATCATGTGTTCGGATGATACAGTGTACCATGACTTTTTTCAAACAGCAAGCAATCCACAACACTTCACAATCACTGTATTTTTGTTTTTATGACTTTTTCTCAAAGAGTTGCAACATAAAATTAGGAAGGAATTCAAGGTGTTCATGTCTGCATTGAATTTGTTGTTGGGAAAGCTTATACATTATTTCCTCCTTTAAATACTACATTTCTTTAAAGGGGATTGAAAGTTTTCATAAAACATTATTTTTATTTGATATGTGCATATATTGAAAGCCAACATAAACATTACAATGTAAAAACGATTTTGGGATCAGTAGTACTTGCCTCTTGTTTAAAGTGTAGGTAAACCCTGTATATAAATAAAGCATTATTTACCTACTGTCAAGCAATAAATCGATTAAGAAATTCCTGACTCACTTCTTAACTCAGCAGAGCTCAATATCCCTCTGGAACTGCCTTGTTTTAGTGAAGGATTCCTGCTATGGGCAGTATAGAGTTAATGACCTGACCCCTCCTCTAACTGACTTTTCCACAGTGCAGGTTGTCCAGCATGTGCAGATAAGACCTGTCCCACAGCTCTTATCTGCGGGACAGGTCTTATCTGAGCATGATCAGGGCTATAAACAGGCTTTTCAGATAGGAGAGGGGAAGGAGGAAATCTGTCTCTCTGTATAGTTTGTGACCGCACTCAGGGATGGGCCTTATCGGCACTGCTCAGGAAGAGTCTGTACACAGAATGGGAGGGTGGGAGGAGGAGCAGGGCTGTTTGATTAAGAGGTAAAAACTCCTGATCCCAAAAGCGTTTTTATATTTTAATGTTTAAGTTTAGGTTTATATTTTATAAATGTAAAATACATGTATAGTTTTGTCCATAAGTTTACTTACACTTTAAACAGCCCTGCTCCCCTTCCCATTCTGTGTACAGACTCTTCCTCTGCAGTGCCAATAAGCCCCACCTCCTGAATGACACCACAAACTACACATAAAGACAGAATTCCTTCTCCCCCTCTCCTATCTGAAAAGCCTGTTTATAGCTCTGAGCATGCGCAGATAAGATCTATCCAACTGCCTGTACGGTCAGCTGTGGAGAGAGGGGTTAGGGAGAGGAGGGGGCGTGGCTAGCTCCATGCACAGAAGCTATTTACACAGACAAAGCAGCTACAGGGGGATATTGAGCTCTGCTGAGATACGAGGTGTGTCAGGAGTTTCTTAATTGATTTATTGCTTGACAGTAGGTAAATAGAGCTTTATTTATATACAGGGTTTACTTTACCTTTAATGTTTATAAGGACTGCAAGACCTTTAGTTTGTTATGAAAGAGGTTTTTTTTTTTTTTTTGCTTACATCTCTAGCCACATGAAATTACATTCAAGTAATAAGGTAATTTAAGTATTCTGGCTGGCTTCCTAACTTTCTGATCATTCCATTTTGTCTCCCATGCTAATGACACCTCTTCTCCATGGGGCACCCCCACACTTCGGGTGGGGGTGCCCCATGGCTCGATCCTTGGCCCTCTCCTGTTCTCACTGTACACTCTTTCTTTGGGTGTTATCATCATTTCATTTGGTCTTCAGTATCACTTGTATGCAGATGATGCCCAAATTTACTTATCCACTCCTGTGTTATCACCTGAAATACAGACTCAAATTTCTAGCTGTCTCCTGGCAATCTCCTCTTGGATGGCCAAGCACCAACTTAAATTAAATCTCGCTAAAACAGAATTGACTATTTTTCCATCCTGGATCTGCTCCAACCTTTTCCATTCTAGTTGATGGTGTGATCATCAACCCCGTAACATCTGTACGTTGCCTTGGGGTGACCTTTGACTCTACTCTTTTCTTCTCTAAACACATCTCCCTCACTGCTAAAACCTGTTGATTTTTCCTTTGCAACATTGCCATGATTTGCTCTTTCTCTCTAACACACCGCTGCAAACACCCTCATGCATGCTCTTGTCTTATCCTGCTTGGACTACTGCAATGTTCTTCTATCTGGCCTTCCTGCTTCCCACCTCTCCCCACTCCAGTCTATTTTAAATTCTGCTGCCAGAATTCTCTCCCTCTCACCCCAGAAGAGACATCCATTCTCCCGATTTCTCTCTGCTCTTTGGCTACCAGTAAACAAATCATTTACAGTGTTCTCCTTCTGACATTTAAGGCACTTTACTCTGTTGCTCCTCCCTACATTTCTTCACTCGTAAGCCCATACATTCTTCAATGTCAACTGCGCTCCTCCAAAAGCAACCAGCTTTGCATGCCACATGCCAATACTGCCTTTTCTTGTCTTAAACCCTTCTCTCTTTCTGCCCCATACATATGGAATTCTATACCCTTTATCTTCGCCAGGAACATTACCTTTCCACTTTTAAAACCAAACTGAGATCCTTCCTTATGGAGCACTACCACTATTTATATGTATATATTTTCTTTTTTTCCTTAGTTATTTATGCTTATTATGTGTATTGACCAATATTTCAACACATTGTTATTAGCACTTATTACCCCTCTATCTTTGTTTGTAATTTCTTCCTTCCACCTAAATGGTAAGCTCCATGAGGCAGCGACCTCCAACCTTTTGTGTCAACCACAACCTGTCATTTAAATTATTGTATCCTTGTATTTTATAATGCACTTTTCCCATGTCTGTACTATATTTGTATTGCTGAATTGTACAGGGCTGCGTAAATTTGTGGAGCTTTACAAATAAAATTATACATACATACATACATACATACATACATGCTGTAAGTATTGTGAGATCTGTTAAAAATGCCCTACAGGCAAGTCATTTTGTGGGTAGAGATATCTTCATGATTACTGTACTCTAAGAGGGTACCCTAGATAATGACATTATTTAAGAGTAATGGACCCTGTTTCACCGGCATATACAGTGTGAGTAGCAGGAAATCAGTGGTGCACCTACTGTAGCTCCATTTCATTGGTGAATATTGCCACAAGGTGTCCTTCATGATACAGCCTCAAAACAATATTTGTTTTTGATAGCAGTTGGGGCTGGGGAACAGATTTGGTTAATTCTTTCTTACAGGAAATGTAGCTGACTCACCTGAAATAAAACCTAGTACCTGGTATGTTAAAGCTTTTATGCCTTGTACTTATATACACAAACCTTGAAGAATAAAAATGCATGTAGGATAGGCAGGCAAAACACTGAAGAATGTTGTGTAGGTTAGTCAAGTATGGAGCTGGTAATAGAGAAAACACATACAGCTGCTGCATTTTTAAATATGTACAGCTGCCCTATATGTTAATTTAAAAGAAAGCAGAGGAATAAAAACGCAGATGTTATTGATAATTTAGCATTAGTATTTAGAATCAGAATTAGATTCTATTCATATTCTGTTACATGCAGATGTTTATGTAAAACTTTTGCACTGCTTTAGTTTCTATTATGATCGTTACATAGCTTTTACATATAGTCGTATGGGGTCAAATAGACAAGAAAAATGGGGGTCCTTATTAATCTGTAGTTAGCTCTTGCAAATCTAAGTTCTCTTCTTCTTTCATCCACAGTAAAATCACCTTATTTGTAGCTATATATATATATTTATAAACAGAGATGTTTATAAATATAATTTGACATGTTTCACTTTTTATTAAAAGCTAATGAAAAAAAAAATATGACAGTGGTCATGGTGCCTGTTAATCCACAGATACCCTGAGCGTCTCTCATTAATGTGTGGGAATAATATTATGTGCTTTTGCATATCAGTGGAATGTTAAATCTAGCATTAGGGATGCAAAAACACAATAATGCTTTCAGTAGAGCTGTTTAGAGGCAGCTGGTAAGGGGACATTTCACTTTCATTTTACCATTTTCTGAATTGCCTTACAAAAAGCTACATTTTCTATATCATTAAAGCAGCCCATTCACTGTAGTGATCTCAGAGTTCAGGAGAAAATGCCACTGCACATTTTTTGAATGCTTCATTAGTTTGTTCCTTTGCATCAAGCGTCAAGGTTATTTATGAATTTAATGTTTAGATTAAAAGGAACAACCAAAAAATCCCTCCCATTTAAACCATTTTTGTGCTGCTATCTGGACTGGCATAGCAGCTATTTAAAAACAGCAATTGTAAAAATGTTATTCTTGAAGATGAATATACGGTATCAGTTTTATTGCTTTCTGTCTGTTTTTTTTTGGATAGCAGACAAGTTGTATGTTTTTGAAAAACAGACTTTACCCAGTCCCAGAACCGGCTCTGGCTCTATTGGCGCCCTAGGCGCCATCCTCCAACGGCGCCCCCCCCTTCAGG
>WMED01023676.1:0-11396 GCA_019650415.1 Pipa parva
AGTGAAATTCAGAACGAATTCCACTTCGGACGAATCGCTTCGGCCATCTCTAATATATATTATATACTGTATATAGTCACTGTACCCCTCCAGGATAATTGGATCAAAAGGTTTCAAATTGATGTTTTTAAATTGAAAAATGGGTGGTGACTGCTTGATGTCATAAATGGTTAGATCTGAATGAACTAGCCATTAATAAGGTTATAAATTATAGGAAGTTCCATGCAAATTCCTCTTCTACTATGTATTATTTATAAAATAAATATATAATAATGCTACAGGCTGACATAATCCCATTATTACCAATGGAGTAGGTCCTGTGAATTAGCCACAGTAAAATTAGTTTTCCCTTTAAAAAATAATGTCTATATCAAAATGGGATGGGAACCTCTTTGAAAACACTGCAAAGTGAGCTGGTTTCAACTGATCAATAATGATCTTTTTAAATATCAACAACATTCCTTTTCAACTCTATATAAATATCCCTATAAGTCAACATGTGATTTTCAGTTAATATATACAGTAATTAATTTAGTGAATCTCATTTAACCTAGAAAGAGAGTACAGGATGTTGCTTCGAAGCGCATATCACTAAAGTACAGGATGTACTAGGGGAAAAATTGGAATGCAATAAAGCCATCATTAGATATTCAACAGAAACATTGGTTTATACAGATTGCTTTCCTAGAACATCACTGTCTAAAACATTTATTAGTGTAACTCATATCCAAATGATTGACTAAATCATCAGATGTCTTAATAATTTATGACTGCAATTGTAAAATCCTGATAAAAAGTTCAGTAACCCTGAGGTTATTGCACCTTTCTCCTTGTATTATTGAACTTTATAAAGACTTAGAGCAATTTGAGATCTTTGTGCTGGGACCTTAAAAGCATTAGATTTCCTTTTTGCTTGACACTTAAGATGAAAATTTAAAAAAACCTTGAAAACTAGCACATTCACACTGAACCAGATTTTAATTTGCACCTACATTAGAAATTGGATGGGGTGGTAGCTTTCAAATATTACCTTTATTGATTTGAAAGAATCATCGCAGCAGGCCAATGTAACTGCAGTTCATCATAAACAGATTTGTGAAATAAAAATCCGGACCTTCATTTTATACATAGACTGGTTTTAGCATATGAAGATCTTAGCAATTTTAGTTATATATTGGATTCTGCTTATTTTATCCCACTTCATATCCCACAGATCTCCATACTTTCACCCTGTGATGCTGAATAAATATGTAATTGTACAGAACCGTTGATATAAAAATATAAGATAAGAAAACTTATTTTAGTCTCAAACTAATTAAACTATGAAAGGCCACTCTGGGTCTTTCTGAGTTTACTGAAAGAAGTCTTGCATTGTTCTCGCGAGATTTCTTTTGATATTTTGAGATCAAGTTTTGCGATCCCGATTTTTCAAAATTTTCAATGGAAAGGTAGCCATGCTACTAATGGAAAGTGTGGCTACCTTTCCATCAAAAAAAAAATGTGAAAAATCGAGATTGAAAAACTTTATCTTGAGATCTTGAAAAATCGAGATTGAAAAACTTTATCTTGAGATCTTGAAAAATCTCACAATATTTCTCTCGGTAAACTTGGAAAGACCCAGAGCGGTCTTTCCAAGTTTAGTAAATTTTGTGGGATGAAAATCTTGTTTTAAAAAATTGACCTTTTGTATCTTAAACACAAAGCCTATGTTTGGGTGCTTGCATGTTTCCTCTGATGTCTTGTCTTGCACATATGCTCTCCTGTCCTTCTGGGCAGGTCATTCCTAATTAAAGGTTCAGCACCATGTTCCCATGAGTAAGAAACTCAAAGAGAAAGGTGACCTCAAAAAAGGAATAAGTCATGATGTCAACTGTAATTAAAAAATAAATAATAAATATGGTGTCTTGTATTAAATGTCAGAAGAGTCCAAAATCTATTTAAATAGCTATTACATATGAAATACTGATCAAGGGGTGGTGTTGATTGACACATTTCTAAATTTCAAAATAATATTCTGGGTAATGTAAGGTGTTACATCTATTTACTTTTTATTATTTAACCACACTTTTCTCCAGAAAATCTATGCTTGAGCTTTGAACCAGTATATACAACAATATATATCATGACATATAACTGTGCTCAAATAAATTTACTAAAAAATGTACAAAAAAGGATATTTTGAGCAAATAGCCTACAAAAAAATTAGATGTGTCAAATTGCTCTTACATAATTTGTATGATACTTTTCACATGGTAATATTTCAGTACCAATCCTGCAGCTGCTGTGGATCTTACTTTAAGCATTCTGCATTACCAAATGCTGATGTTATCTCATTTATGTTTCTAAAAATCTCTACAAGAAGCCACATTCTGCATAGCTGCTGTCATTTGCTGAGCAAGATTTCCATCTCACCATGTTTCCCCACGAAAAATAAGACCTAGTGCGTCTTTAGATGCAAAAATTAATTAATAAGACCCTTATTTTTGGAGGAACAAGGTAATACAATTACAACATTTTCATGAATAATTCTTAATACCTGTTAACGGTAATCTTCTAATACACTAAAATATGGTTTTGTTACATCTAATTCCTTAATAAAATTTATACAATATTCCATTGTATTCCAGCTGAGCTGTTGATTTCCTTTGTACAAGAATCATGTTGGGGACAAGGTCTGAGAACTAATTTGGATAGGCCCTGGGAGGGCTGCTGTTACCACCAATATCTCTAGATAATCCTACCTGTGGTTATTAGGAACCAGAGGATTAACATTATTGGTTTGTACCTCTTATCATTCTTGCTTTCATTTCTTGCTTGACACAGGTTAGAGTTGATGTAGAAAAAGGGAATATTTAAATGCTGCTAAGATGAGTCTGTTTATTTGCCAAATTAGATAGAACACAATTTTGACAAAGGGCACCTACCCAAAACATGTTGTGTGCAATTATTCACCCAATAAAGAGTGTGCAGTGATTGCTGCGTTTGGAGCCTTTCTTCCATCACCATTTCCTTGAGCAAACAATCTTCTTTAAACTGTGAAGGCCCTCAACAAACAATGGATCGGACCCCCTCAACTATCTCAGCCTATTCATACAGTCTTGTAACAATCCCATTATTGCTTTTTTATCTGCACAAATTTAGAACCAGTCCTGCTCCTTCTGAAAATGCTACTTCTTTTTTTGTGGTGCCAATTAAGTCAGTAGTTCAAGCAAACATCTGGATATTTAATTTTAATTTTAATATTTAGATTTTCAATGCTTTGGTTGCTGCAATCATAACCCAGTTAGCCAACTCTAAATACTGTCATTGATACAGGATGTGGGATACCCCACAGGTGGGGAACTCATTACAACACTTTATTCTTTTGCACAGGGTGGGGAATGTATGTTGGGTTGAAGAACCACTGGCTTTGAAAGCACTGAATCATTGAAAGACAATAATTAACTGCAATGTTTGATATGATTCACAATCAATAAAATGTGCAGTTTTAAAATGATAGATCAATATAAAAGACTCAGTGGAATTCAGAGATTCATTGTGCTGAACATACCTTGTGGGATGTCTTCTGTTATCAGCGTGGTATAAATGACTTCTAAAGTTCAGAATGCCTCATTGATAACGTATCACACAGCGCAGTAAGTGAAAAGGAAGCAGTATAAAAGCACTGAATACGCATAAGAACAAAGATCACTGACTTTTGGAATAAAAAAAAATACCAGCAAAATGTAAGTACTTAATTAATTATCATAATGCTAACCAGAATAAAAAAAAACATTTTCATTAAACAATTAGATAGAAAACAACATCACTGGATCCTGTATGCATATTCAGTGAAATATCAGACTTAGATGTTAAGTGATCATCTAATACTAGGACTATCTCTCCTAAATATTTCCAGGTCCTTGTTCCTACTTTCCTCCCATATTATCTTGTGAATTAATCTTTGCTCCCTCTTGATCTGATAGGTCTTATCTGATTCTCCCATTTTATTTTACCCACATTTTATTAGGTTTACAAATGTTAAATTTTTTTTCAAACATACAAACTATGTTAACATGCTTTCACTGTTTGTCACTTCCCCTTTAAAAAAGAATAACTTTAGCATGATTTATACACAAGGCAATAGTGTTTAATTCCACTGGGATTAATCCCTAGGTAAGGCTGAGGCTAAACATTGCCACATGCTGTTCCTCTTTCCAAATATTGCATTGGCGTTGCTCACTGTTGACAAAGATTTCTTTAAGACTGCAAAGACTGTGCAGTTTTAGTATGAATTTCATTAAAGGCAATTGAGGTGAATGTCCCTGTATTAATAACTGGATGGTTGTAAAAACACTGTTCTTTGTATATATTGCATAGATGTTACATGCATTTATTACAATGTTCAACCCTGTAGATTTTAGTGTTTTTTATCTTATTAACTAAACGAGTTTGTCTGATACGCTAAGATCAGTGATAGAAAAACAAACTGATACACTTGTGATTCTTCATAACAAGTCTTTTGAGCTAGCACATTGAAATCTATGCAAAGAAGTATTCATATATTAAAGGGGCTTATTCATTAAAGTGCAAATTCTACTGTTAAAGTTAATAATATCTCTTTGAGACACTATGGGGGGAATTCACCATTGTGTGAAGTTCGCTCCGAATCCTTTGGCTCACTTCGCACAGACTGTTATGCGCTCGCTGATGTCCTGCACGTGGACATCAGCGAGTGCTTTAAAGGGATTCCAGTCTCGGTGAGACCACTCGAGTTGCCTCGCTTGAGACTGAAATCCCTTTAAAGCACTTGCTGATGTCTGCGTGCAGGACATCAGCGAGCGCATAACAGTCTATGCGAGGTGAGCCGAAGGATTCGGGGTTCACTTCGCACAATGGTGAATTCCCCCCATATATGTTTCAATAATCAAAATTGACTAAGCATTGACTATGCACTAAGGGGTAGATTCCCAAAACAATAAAGTGAACAGTGTGTGGTACAATTTCTTGTGTAGCGTGGTGTAATCAGTCAGTAATAGGATTGAGAGTGATTTAAATTCCACCTTTGAAGAGCAGTGACGTTATCTTCACAATGTACCACTAACTGTATAAAGTGAATACTGTATCCCTGTGTCACCATATCCCTAGTTCATTTTGTTACTTAATTACAATCTATATTGTCATTGGAAACTCTGCCATCAATCCCCTACTTTGATCTAGTGAAATAAAACAAGTGAATTTTATACAGTACACCTTGCTGAATTTGCTACTTTTACAGACAAAACTCAGTAAGACCATTCTGGTCTTTCCAAGTTTATCGAGCGAGATCTCGCATAGTTCTTGTGAGATTTTTTTGATTTTTCGATATCAAGTTTTTCAATCTTGATTTTTCCTTGAAAAAGTAGCCATACTACTAATGTAAAGTATGGCTACCTTTCCTTCAAAAAATTCAAAAAATTGAGATAAAAAATCTTGAGATTGAAAATTGAAAAAATCTTGCAAGAACAATGTGAGATCTCACTCGATAAACTCGGAAAGACCGAGAGCAGTCTTTCCGAGTTTAATAAATTTCACCGTTATATAAGTATTGATGAATATCTGAATTACATATGTATATATGCATATTTATGCTAAGAGCTCCATAAATTCATGACCATTGTAAGTATTCAAATTGGATGCAAATTTGCCACTTTGTGAATTTTAATGAAGTGACAAATTGATGCAAATTTAGACCTTTATACAACTCTTCAGACTTGAATATTCCTCCAATTATTAGAAATAATAGTAACAACATGTTCTGATTCAAAAAAAAAACATCCTATGTATTTATATAACAATTATGCCTTTCAAAATTTATGATGGGGTAGTATAAAGAAGCCTTACTTAGTGAACTTTCAACTCTGGTAGCAAGTTTATTCTAGCACAGATAAAGATTAGATAAATAGATTTTCTTTTGATATTGAACTTTGGCAATAAACAAAGGTGTTTAAAACAATAATTTTAAACACAGATTGTCCAGTAAAATCTCCTTTTGTTTGCTCTGTTAATGTGAATATATTGCAACATTCTTTTATACTTGGGCTACATAAAGCATGATTTAATCTGATGCATGTCCACAAAGACATTGAAGGGGTTATTCACTAAGGTGTGAATTCGACTGTCGAATTCTAAAATAGCTGATTCCCATAGCAAATCTGCGACCATGACAATTTCCCCATTGTAAAGTCGCAACCGCGACAATTTTTAAAAGTTGCGACTGCAAAAAATTTCCATCGTAAATTTGCAACCGCGACAGTATTCTCATTATAAAGATGTGACTGCAACAGTTGTAATCTATTGTGACTGCCTTTAGCTGGTGAATTCACACCTATACGCAACAATTCGGAGTTTAGAGAATAACCCCCTAAGATTCAAAAACCCAACTGTAGGCAAGTGTGTTCGTAAGACTGTGATTGTACGTAAGCAATTAATGTACATAGGGTGGAATGAAGCCTTGCCTTCATCTTTTAAATTATTATTTCCAAGCCCTGTACTAACCTAGCCCCCCTTTAAGTTAGGGGGTGTTCAGAGCCCCATTCCATTATCAATAAGGAAAGAGCAGTTTATTCTATCATCTTGCATTTCTTGGATTTGTTGAGTTACATACAAGGGACACTTTATTCCCAGCTTTACCTGCTGCTGTTACAGGAATAGCATTTACCTACTTCTTTATCAAACTCCCAGGCCAGTATATTGAAGGGGTATAGTAAGGTACAGTTCACAGTGTGGGCACACTGATCTTCTAATCACATTGATAGGCAGCAATTGTTCTTAAAAAAGCAATGTATAAACAATTATATAAGTGCAATGTCAGTGAGAATTAGATTAACAAACTGGTGTATGCTATCTGGATTCTAGGAGGTTGTAAAAGAAATAGATCACATGAATTTAATTTGTTTTAGCAATTCTTGCAAAGACTTGTGATTTTGTACATATTCCTTGCATCCAACAGGGACTAGGAATGTTGCACATCACACAAAATTGCCTCCAATATACTCTGCAATAGGTGTCCATTTTCAGCAGAAAGTTGAGGTATCTACAGCTATAATACATTTGGTAATTGCTGCACAATTATATTAATATTATACCCCTATGTTTAGGATTCATAATTATGCAATGTTTTCATGTCCATACTACCCCTGGCTCTGATATAACTACTTCATTCGATATGATGCAGATGAATTAACTTTGCAAACTGACATTTGACCTTTTTGGTGACTTGTCTTTGTAAGTTGAAACTTTGCTTTTCTGTTTTGTTTTTTTTTGCTGGTCATTTGGCTTTGTGACACTTGGCTTTTAACTAGGTAGATGCATGTCTCTTTCAACTTGATAATGAATTACTGAGTAATCAGTATGAATCTGTACAAATTTGTTATCAACTAAACTATGCATTTTACTTACTGCCTTGACCAGTAGAGCAGGAGAGTAAAACTTAATTGAAATATTTTTAGCCAAATTGTGGCATACAATTGACCTGAAAATCACAGCTCCCTAATATATATCTCATTCATGTTTTTAAAACACATATTTTATAATTGTAAACTAATGACTTTTTATCCCTTGATCCCTTTGAACCAGGCCTAAGAAGGAGATAAAGAAGAAAAAACAAAAGGAAATTCGAGTTGGGTTCTTTCAGCTGGTAAATATTTTCTAACTCATTTGTTGCTGATAAGCGGGATTATTTGTTTAAAAATGTGCAAATATATTTGATTTTAGTATATTGATAACAGAGCTATAGCCAACAGAATGATGTCATGGGCGAAGTCAAAACATATAGTTAAAAATGGGTATGAATGTAATGCTTATAATAAATATTCATTTAAATCAAATGAACCCTGATGGCTTACAGACTACAGATCAGATATATTTAGTAGCTACTCTGAATTCCCATCATCCTTAGTTATTGGGACAGAAGATTAGGGTAGATGGAGTACGATAACTCCACCCCTTACCCTAAATAAAGAGTAAATGCCATAGCAATCAGTGTGCATAGTTATTAAAAAAACAATATATTTTCTATTGCTTTTATTGTATGTAGCAGGAGTATTATAGACATATGGGAGCTACTAGTATACTGCACTCTCAGGAATACCCTAACCAGAACCAATGTTTTCATTATAGTTCCGCTTTGCAACATCAGTTGACATAATCATGATGATCATTGGAAGTTTGTGCTCTTTAATTCATGGAGCTGCCCAGCCATTGATGTTTCTGATCTATGGAACCATGACAGATACATTTATAGCCTATGATATTGAGGTGCAAGAACTACAGGATATAAATAAGATTTGTATCAATGGAACAATTAGTTGGAAAAATGGATCTGATTATCTTGTTGCCAACAACACAATGTCCTGTGGGTGAGTTCTGACCGCTTATATCTTCTTTTGTGATTGTTTTTGTTATTGCTCCATGCACATTGAACTATTGTTGTTATTTCATGTAATTTACAAGAGACAAGCATTGTAATATATATGTAAACAGGGGCTCTTTAATGAAAAGGTGGGTCACAGACATATTTTGTATTATTATGCATGGTACATAACTTAATAGATCAAATAAGTTCTATCCAATTCAGTCTATAATGATGCAATTTTGACCAAGAGGGAGGCAAAAAACAACCCATATTGAAAAGACAATTATTTTCTTAGACTAATGCTAGATAACCCTAGATAATGGTTGTAACAAAAGAGCCATTCCTAACCACTTTGGACAGATATTGTAATAAGAGGGAAGTAAAAGATAAAATGCAATAAGCATGTGGCGGGTTAAATCAAATTATAAGAAAAAAGGATGAATAGAGGTAAAAATACAGTATTTTCCGGACTATAAGGCGCACCAGACTATAAGGCGCACTTTCTATGAGCACCTTTTAAGCAATCTTGGTTCATAAATAAGGCGCACCGGACTATAAGGCGCAGCACATTACCAGTAAATAAACCATAGCTCAGACCGCAAGTCAAATTTTATTCAACTTACGTTGAGTTCATATATAAGGCGCACCGGACTATAAGGCGCACTTTCTATTTCTGAGAAATTCTCAGCATTTTAAGTGCGCCTTATAGTCCGGAAAATACGGTAAATAAAGAATTACACTACAGAATGAATACCATATTTACCAAATTGTTCTGCTTATTATGGTGAGCCCATGATGGTCTCTTTAAAAAAATCTGTGCCATAGTTTACAATTGGTGAGATTCAGTGTCAATGCAATATTAATACTTAAAATCAGAAACCCTACCCTCGGGAATATTCATCCCATTCTTTTTTTAAAAAAAAGGTACACTACCTTATCAATGGTGTTTATGGAACATATACTCAGCAAATGCTATGATTGCTGACTAGAAAAGGACACAATTTTTTTTATTTAGATATTTTAATTTAGCAAAAGGGTGCAGCCTACTACCCTTTTAAATTTTGCAATCTAGGCCCTGACTTTCCTAGCAGTTTCACATATATACAGGTACAGCTGTAACATATAATTGTATTCTGGTAGAACTTGAATTTGAACCAGAGAAATTCTGCATCTTCTGGACTCTTGTGACTTTTCTACCTTTTTGTCTTGTTTTCCAGAATTAACATAGAAAAAGAGATGACACAATTTGCTTACTACTACATTGCTATTGGAGTTGCTGTTTTGGTGTTGAGCTACTTCCAGGTAAACTTATTTAGGGTCAGAGTGCATACTTTGTCACTGGGCAACACAACATTATGCATGTGAGTCAGTTTTGTTGAACTAGACTTCAGTTGTGTACCAGATGTAAGTCTGACCATTATAAATCATAGTCAAAAATGTAGAAGAAAGCATCTCAGAAAGAGATGAAGCAGAGTGGAACATAGATAATGAGGTTATGATGATGGTTCTCATACCCTTGTTGGAGATGATATTTATAGCAAAGTGTAATGTAGGAGATAATAATTTGAATAGCATTCAGCACCTTTTTAGTCATGAGGTAAATCAGGGAGTTTAATACTTTTTAAATGGAAAATAGCTATATTGGCAGAGTTGTGATACTTTTAATGCCCCACTCTATTGGATATTACAAGCTTTCAAAGGTGTCAGATAATCCCAATGTCCCTTCTGTCTCTGGTGGAAACTCTGATGTTTCACTAGTATCTGGTGAGGTGTACAAGATGAAATGTAAAAACTCTATATCTAAAAGATACACAGCTCTAGTATCATCTGCACGTAATTAAGTAAACTGGGCAAACTAGATGAACCAAAGTTTCTATAGTATTACAGCTCTTAATCTGGGTCCTGTTTTAGATTTGAACCTGAAGAAAGTGTAGCTTTTCAAGTTTCTATGACACAATGTAATTTTTATCCATAATTTTTGATCAGGGTGCTGACCTGCACTGATCACATCAGTAGGAAGCAAATTACCAATGTGTTTAACATCCATCAATGATCACAGAAAAGGACAGTGTCATCAGTTTGTTTCATTTTATCAGTTTTGTTGCTGTAGTATAGTTGCCTTAATTACCACATTTACATTCCTTTTAACTCCAGACAATTTGTAGTTCATGTTGCCACTTTGTCACCATATTTTCTATGGCTTTAGAGTGAACTGTCACCTCATGCAACTGTGCCATAAGTCCCCAAACTCACCAGATTCATTTGGTGTATGGTAATCAAACAATTACTAATATGGTAGCCACACTTTCAAGAAAAGGGCAACTATCATAAATGATAGGGTAAAAGCATCAGGCTTGACACCAGGGAATAGTTTACAGCTCTAAACCCATTAGGCAGTTAATGTGAGCCTGTGCACAAGTGTTAATATAATTACTGGCAGAAAGCTACATAAATCTAGTCCGAGTTCTTCTAAAACATTTCAAGATGCTATTTTTTTCTGTACCTCTCAAGTGAAGGACAAATACGTGAATATAATAAATGTTTTCCGTTTAAATGGATTCTAATCCTCAGACTCTTCACATGAAATGTTTCCAAAGTGGGCACTACGCATAGATTATCATGCTAAATGTATTCTTTCTCTATAGATTTCATTATGGGTTGTGGCTGCCGCTCGTCAAATACAAATTATCCGGAAAGAGTATTTCAGGAAGATAATGAGACTCGACATTGGTTGGTTTGACAGCAATTCAGTCGGTGAACTGAACACCAGGATTTCTGAGTAAGAAGTCACAATGAATAAAACATGTGAAAGTTTCAACCAATTTTTTTCTTTAATTGCAACAGTTAAGATCTCTTTAAAATGATAACATTTTGTAGTAGAGATTCAGGGGGGAATTCAGCATGCAGAGAAGTGAGCTTCGAAGCGTTCGGCTCACTTCGCAAATGGTATTATGCTCATGCCGATGTCCTGTACGCGGACATCAGCATGCGCATTAAAGGGATTCCCGTCTCGGTGAGAGCA
>WMED01023677.1:0-11395 GCA_019650415.1 Pipa parva
TTTTTATTTACGATTTACACAACGTGCCAACTTTTCTGATTTTGGGGTTTGTACATAATTTTTGTTTAAATACCAACAGCTGGCTGGACACCTATGCTAGGCTGAGCAGGTCACCAGTTGAATTGGTGACCCTAAACAAAAGACTTATCTGGATGATCACCATTTATTGGGATACATTACTGCCTCCAATCCAGATTAAAGGTTTTTTTTGGTAAGGATTACTTACTCAGATGCTGATGCAGTCTGTAGTGACCAGCATGTGCAGTACATGGCAAATTTCGGAAGCATTCAGTTTTTATTCACACTATTAACTTAAAACACAGCCATTCATGGCAAAGCAAAGACAGTTTAAACAAAACTTTCAGAACTGAAATCCTTAGGCACGGAACAAACATATAAATAAAATCCCTCCAGTGGTTTGCACTGTCACATATACAGTCCTGGCAAAAGTGGCTCTGGCCCTATCAGCGCCCCCATCCCGTGACGCCCCCCTTGCCCTGCACCCACCTCCAACACCGCCGTCGCTAGGCAGATGCTTGGGGCGCCCCCCTGGACACCCGGCGCCCCTAGCATCTGCCTATATGGCCTAATGGGAGAGCCGGCCTTGAGTCCTGGTTAAGTAACAGAATATCTTCCCCTTTGCTGGGTTACCTTTCGTGTTCTTTGTAGTGCAAATACTTTCCTAGGATTCAAATTTTTCATTGATCTTGACTTTTCTTACAAGGATTTTACAGCACCAGCCATCAACATAGCTTCCAACTTCCAAATTCATACCACACTGACTCCCCGGCTACCTTTTAAAGGAGACCTAAGGTAAAAATAAAAACAAGTGTTAAAATACTTACCTTATACCAGCGGTTCTCTACCTTTTTGAGCCGCAACCCCTGGCGCTGACATCACGGCGCATCACGCAATGACATTCGGTTTCTGTCTAGATTGCACCTGGGCAATCCAGCAGTAGGTTTTTACAATTGGGGCAAAATACCTGCCCTCAAAGACTACTCCCTCTCAACAGATTGTGACAAATTGGCAACATGAAAAGGAACCCAGTTATTGAAGAAGAAGGCAATAGGCCACCAATTTCAAGTTTAATTAACTTACTGAAACCCTTACCCTTTTTAAGTATATAACTTTATTTTAAGCTTTTTCTTAGTTGGTCACATACAGTATAAACTCAATATTTTTCATAGTGGATGTTATTCATTCTATCTACATACTTCACATTGCATCGGTTAATATGCAACTAACAGCCTAATTCACCATTATGCGAAGTGAGCCACGAAGCCTTCGGCTCACTTCGCACATGGTGTTATGCGCCCGCTGATGTCCTGCATGCGAACATCAGTGAGCGCATTAAAGGAATTTCAGTCTCGGCGAGAGCACTTGAGTCTCCTCGCCGGGACTGGAATCCCTTTAATGCGCTCGCTGATGTCCGCATGCAGGATATCAGCAGGCGCATAATACCATTTGCGAAGTGAGCCGAAGGCTTCGCAGCTCACTTCGCACAATGGTGAATTAGGCTGTAAGTGTTTTACAGTTAAGCAGCAAGTGCAGTTTAATTTAGAGTGTTTAATTTTAAAGAGATACCATGTGAATAGTACCTAAAGTTGCCACTTTATCCTTTTAAACATGTTTCTTTGACACAAATGCAATTAGCAGTTTATATATGAACCTGTTCATTATCAATTATGCAGCATGTGGACATTATATTATTTGGGTTTTAAAAATGAGAAAACCACTGCCTTCAGCACCATCAAACTATATTATGATGTAAACAGATAATACACCTAATTTAGATCATAGCACAGCTCTCTAAAGATTTTAAAAGTATCATTCAATATTCACTAGTACCATTAAGCTGAAAGTCCCAGTACGGCTCAGATAAGAAATTCTAGGATAAATATGCAGTTTGTTTACACATTTTAAAGTGGCAAAAATAACCTATTATTGTTACTAGAATACTGCAGAGATCAGGTGTGTTAATGCACTGTGTGTTGCTCAGTTTGTAGATCACTGTGATAAAATAGTTTGTAGCGATTAAAAAAAATCTATATCTCTGTTTCTCCATCTCCAAACAAGACATCTCCAAACAAATGTCCCACTCCAAATGATATGCTAGTAATAATTCTAATGAATATCACTACAGAAATAGAAGAAAATATACAATGAAGGTCTATTAACTAACTAAAGTACTTAACAGCTTAAAAAAAGAAAATAGCTTCAGTCTTAAGCAAGTAATCAACTAGTCCCCTGAAGTGCTTATAAAGTCATGAATAATGCCAAACAAATTAAGTACTAAGCTAAAGCAGAAGAAAAAATTATATCAGTGTACAACAGTAAGACAGACAAATAGGTTGAAGTTGAAAGCTTTATAGTAGACTAGAAAAATAAGCAATTTGTCGGGGAATAATCTTGTTTTCTGTTAAAACAGTATGTATCTTTAGTGTTTATATTCCAAAAAATGTTATAAATGTACACATATCTGTCATCAGAACAAGTTAATAAAATTGCCTTTCTAACAATGTGACATTTGGGTAAATCAGTCATATGTTATTGTGTAAATAACAACAAGGGCAGAAACAGTGACATTTTGAATAAATACACAAACATGCATGCACATGAATGTAGGCATGTTACACAAATAAACTTGAACGCTATTACAGATAGACAGGGAATGTGTTAGACAGGCAAATCAAATCAGTGAGGGGAGTTGGGAACCGGAGGATCATTTCTGCTTCTGCTGGAAGGAAGATTGTGTGGTAACATAAAACTGCTGGAGGGGAAAGAGGTGATTGAAAATAATTGTGTAATAAAATAATAAATACACAGGTAATGTAGGTAGCAGTGGACTTCTAGGCTGGTGCAGTTGGAAACTATGTCAGTGGTTTTTGCAAAACTAAGGACCCTCATCCCTGGCACCATAGCAGGCTGCCCATAAATTACTCAGCACATATTATTTAAAAAAAATAAACCAAAATTTCCCATTTACTTCATCTAATCTCTGTGGAGCTAAGACCATTAGTTATGTATTGTTGTTATTATTATATTCATTTGTTTTTAGCTAACTTATTCCAAGTAGCTGAATATCTTCCACACCACCATACTTAAATAAGGAGTGTAAATATTTATGCTAATACAGGACCTACATTACGAATAAGAGTCGAATTCACTATAGTCCGAAGTGAGGTGCGGAGTGTTCGCCTCACTTTGGACTGACTGATCTGCTGATCAGTGAGCGCATTAAAGGGATTCCCGTCTCTGTGAGGCAACTCTTTTGCTCTCGCCGAGACTGGAATCCCTTTAATGCGCTCGCTGATGTCCGCGTGCAGGACATCAGCGAGCGTAGATCTGTCAGTCCGAAGTGAGGCGAACACTCCACACCTCACTTCGGACTATAGTGAATTCCCCCCTCAATGTGTATCAAGATTTGCATCTACATTTCTATAACAGTAGGCACTAAGTATGATCTTTCCAGACCTTTCTTTTTTAATAGAAAATAAATCTTAGGATCGAATCATGTTCAATTCAAGTAACTAAAAATATTTTAACTGAATTCATCCGTTTACTCTGGCAAAAATGAGCAGCAGTAGTTCTGTTCTCAATTATAGCAGCCCATTAATTAAACTGGCCGCCAGCAGATGTGGCAACAAGTCCTTTTAAAATAAAAAATAAAGCAAGATTATTGTTAGCAAAACTTCATTAAAAAACAAAACAAACTGATGCACTGTTACCATAAAGATGGCTGCAGCCATCTTTGGGTCTGTTGCATAAAGTCATATATGGGCGAAATTGATTAAACTTGGAAAAGCCCATTTTGGCTTTTCCCGAGTTTAATCGAGCGAACACCCGGAAGTTTCTCGCTGTAAGTATTGCAAGATTTGTTTTGATCAATACTTACTGAGAGTTTTAACTCTGTGGGTGAAATTTATGAAACTATAACAACTACATGCCAAAATAAAAATGTATCTGTCACAAAGTAGTTACTAGTGTTACTGGCCTTTTATTGTAATCAAGAAATCTAATTAGGTAGTGGCATTAATACTATACAGTTAATACATTGACTATTTCTTAACAAATTTTGATACTTTTTGATATGCCACATTGAATTGTAACTCTCTCAATGTATAGGGCAGAACTTACTAAATTTGAAAAGGTCGATTTTGACCTTTTTGAGTTTATTCATTGTAAAAACTGTTGTTTGATTGAAAAATATCAATTTCATTATTTTGATTGTTATTTTGATGGAAAAGTAGCCAAAGCTCTTATGTAAAGTATGGCTACTTTTCCATTGAAAACACGATTGAAAAAAATCGATAAAAAATTCGATGAATATTTTTCAATCAAACTGCAGTTTTTACATGGAATAAACTCAAAAGGTCAAAATCCATCTTTTTGGGTTTAGTAAATTTCACCTGTAAAGTTTGAAAATGAAAAAAGTATGGCTTTTTTTGTTCTTCTTATACACATATACACTAAAGGAATCCGCTTGGAGTCACATGACTTTAATGCTCATAAGCACCAGGAAATATATTTTAGGCCAGGGTCCCACTAACAAATTTTCCAATGTGTTTTTTTAAAATAAGCTTCGGGCAAAAAAAACCCCAACAGATTTAATGTGGCATTTATAACACCTCAAACTCTTTTACATATGTAATTTTCACCAGTGGAAAATAGAAGATAAATTTTCCATGTGAAAATTCTCTCATCATTACCAGGCGAAAAGTCTTTCATTTCAGTACCAGGTGAAAATCATCTCAGTACCAGGCAATAAATTATATATCCTCTTATATCAGTACCAGGCAAACAACATGTTAAATTTTCTCTATGCAAAAATTCTCAAGGTGAAAATAAATGTTGTGTTCAGTTTTCTCCATATTGGTATAAGACTAGTTTGTGTCCTAGTTTGTGTCCTTACTATCTCATTGCTTTTCTCTCAAGTCTTCCCGCACTTTGTTAAACATGAATTGACTTTCATTACGTTATATTTTTCTCAGCGTCTTTCCCACTGCTGAAAAAATGCAGCATGCAGTGTTAAAGCAAGAACTCAACTGCTGTCGCTAGTGTGGCATATCCATGGCATTTCCAATAGTTTTAAATCTATGAGAATTTTCGGCTGGTGCTTTTTTGTAACAAACATAAAGGAAATTTCGCTAGTGTGACCCTGGCCTTATATTCATTTTTTCCTTGAATAATTTACACTAAAAAAACAGTGACAAATAAGAACAAAAATTGAATCTGGTTCAGTAATTGTGTCAATTCTTAATGTATGAGGTTGATTTTTGTAATTATCAGTACTACATTTGTTTATGCAAGTAAAAGCAGTAGAGCAGTTATCTAAAAGAAACAAAAAAAAGCAGGTAAAACTTCCATTGTTATGAACGCATAATTATACTGCAAATGTAATAAGAAACAGGTTACATGTAGTCCTTTTTAAATGTGACATGAAATGTGCAAACATTTACCATCTTTGTAGTTTTGATATTTTTTAAATTAAAGAACACACTTAAAGTTTTTATTTACGAAAACCTTTTGCTTCATTGTCACTTCATAAAAGTAAAAATGGAAGGCACTGACCCAAGAAGAATTTTTTATTGCTTCGATGGTTTTAATAGCAGTCTTTGAAAAGGAAAAACACAACAACATCTATGTGCTTTAAATGTGTTCCTTCTGCTGAAGTACTAAGTGCCAGCCATGTTGTTTGGCCTATTCTCAGTAAAAGATGCTATCTCTGGAACCCTTCTAATCCATGTAATAAAAAAACTGTATAGTGTGTGTCTGTGCCAGAAGGTTTGTTATATAGCCGTAATGATTTAGTACTTAATCTCACTTATTAACATGCTGTGAAATGGGTTTAGCATAAATGCCAAGAGATGTGCTAAGTGTCCCCAGTTTTAAGAGCTGACAGCATAAATTCTTGCTTTCTAGCAATATTATCTTGTAATAATAATATTATTAAAGGGAAAAATCTACCCTATTGAATTTTTACCTTTATCTTAAAAAAAAAGCAATACATTTACCGTGCCTTCTTTAAAAGGATTTATGGCAAATTGCCCAGTTGCAGTTGTTATCCTTTTGTTGTAAAGAGCCATAATTTGCAATTGCACTAAGCCATTTGTGGTCTCTGCCCAACTGGAGTTTACACTCTATTTCCACTAGCAGCAATTGCACAAACACACAATATATAGTTGAATAGCCTCCTAATATATTTTTGGAGCTAACTGTAGCCCACAAACTAAGAACACGGTGAATAATAGGAGAATTACAAATCACAAAAAGTTAGTGACCTGGCTGAGACAGAATACAAGGTTTCAGTGCTGCAAGACATATTATCTACCAATGTGTGCAACATAGAGTTACAATTCAACTAGTCTTTCTATGCTAAGGAAAGCAGACTTTTGAAGAGGTGGTGTTCTGTGGCATCAAAAACCATTGTGATGCTCTAAAAAGTGGTAACTTTTGGTGTGCTTTTATGGATCCTCCTGCCTTTTCCTGTAGGTTTCTTTTGATGCTCTAAAAACCCTGTGGAAGGAATTACCAACTTGCAGTAAAGAAATCTCTTTTTAGTTTTCTTGGATTCCCTAGTATCGCCTGCAACAACCTAGTAGAGCACATTTTACTGTATAGATGTATGTGGTAATAATGTGAATGAGAAAACTGTGGAATGTTGTTTTTCCAGGTTACCCAAAATGATATTATTTTGTCTGAGAGGCTCTTTGGAGTGCTTGCCTATGTAGCATCATCTGGATTACCACAATACAGGCTGCTTTCACTGCTTGGGGAATCCAGGTAAATCCATAATTTGGAACAAATGTATATTTTTTCATTCGAAGAGAATTGCATTAGTTGAATAGGTCAGTGATCAGCAAACTTTCAACAGGAGGGAGCCATGTCACTCCCTCCTCCCCAGTGAATAATTTCAGTGGAGCCGCAAAGGGGGAGGAGCACATGCTTCCAATCACATGACCTGCTGAGGTCCAATCAGAAGAAGCATCAGAGGTCATAGGTGGGGCTATGGAAATGAAGGGCAGGGTTACGGAGATGTGCAGTGAGCTACAACATGACAGCTGAAGAGCCACATGTGGCTCTCAAGCCAAAGTTTGCCGACCACTGAAATAGGATAATATTTTACCATACATAAAATGGAGTTTTTATTGGGCTGAATATTTGTTTACAGTAAGGCAAAGAGCTAATGTTCTCCCATAGAAGATTTTGTTTGTGTGTGAAATTAATATGGAATGTTGTGCAATATAGAGCTGCTTTGGATAAAAGTGGTTCACTTCATTTTTAAAATATTCTACAATCATGCTCTGTGCTTGCGTGTCAGGCAGGTGGTACATGGCTGCAGAGGAGTAGGAGGGAGCAGCTGATGCAGGACACGAAAGCAAACAGACCCTAAGGCATAGAGTCTAAGGAAACCCCTGCTATTCTCCTAGAGCCCCCGCAAGGAGGTTAGGGCTTAGCTGTGGAAAATAACCCAGGTCACGGCCCTTAGGGCTGTTGTCCAGAGTGAAAATACCAAAACGTTGGGAGGAAGCGTAGTCAAAAAACAAGCAATGTCAGGGCAGGCAGCAAAGATTCATAGACGGTTAACCAAGCAGGGTCAGGGCAGGCAGCAGACAGGCAATAAACTTTAATCAGGAAAAGGTTCTTAACTTGAGACAGATACTACAGGAAATGCACCCAGGAGCACCAATGGAGTCCTATAATCGGGCGCAAGAGCTACTGACAGGCTATGTTATATAGCAAAGGAGCCTGTCATGTGACCATGACGAAGCATGTCAAAGGCACGTGCCCGTGACGTCAGCGCACACACGTGACAGCCACGACAAAGGAGAGATGCGCTGCGAGGAGACTGGCGGTGGAGCGAAAGAGCCTGGTAAGTAAAACTCCTTACATTGTGTAAGTATCTTTCCTTGTGCTCAAGGCACTACTGCTACTTTCTTTTATTTGAGCCAGCACAGACCAAAAAAAACATAGCAGCATGCATAACACTGGCAGAATTTGCCTCAGCCCATAATGAAATGTTAACATAAAGCTATGAACATCAGGATGAAGTTAGCCATCTCTATTGATGGTTGCCACCTTAGCCTCAATGAGTTTACTAGTTCTTTAAATGGTCATGTCACATTCACCTCTGCTTTATCCAGGAGTTAGCTGGGAATGCCCTAGCAGACCCAAAACAACTCGTGAAATGCAAATAAATCCAGGCTGTTCACTGTGTTATTTCAAATGGAAATCCACATTTTATTGTGGAATAAGTTTACACAACATTTCAGGGCCAACTGCCTACTTTCATCATGGTATACCTGATGAAGGGAGGCGGTTGCCCCCCGAAATGTTGTGTAACCTTATTCTGCAATAAAATAGGTATTTCCATAATACGGTGAGGGGCCTGGATTTATTTTCATTTCACTGATTTTTAAAAACAAGATAAATGAGGAATATTTTAGAGTCCTAAATAAATGCCTAATAAAAACTACATGGATCCTGGAGACCAAGTTCATTTGTATTTTTGCAAAATCTAAGGGACTAAATTTTTTCATAGTTGTCTCATAGATTGATATTTATCTTGTAATTATTGAAGGCAAAAGACTGAGGGTCTTATTCATCAATGTGAGAATTCAACAAATGTCAAACTCAAATAAAAACTAAAAACAATGTATTAGAAAAATGTTTGTTTTAGGTTCAGTAATGTAATATCAAAAAACATTTTGAAGTGACACTGAAGCCTGTAAATAAAGAGCTTTCTATTTAGTGGCAACCTATTATTAATTATGACAGGTTTAAGCATACTAAATTTTCCAGACAGACATAGCATGTGAAGAAAAAACAAGCAGTTGGAGCAGAGGTTTTCAGCTAATTCTAGCCTCTCATTGCTCAGTCAGTGGCTGTGCTCACTAACTGAGCAATTAAAATTCACTTTCACTTACTTCAGGAAGCTTAAAGAAAGGCAGCTATGAGAAAGCATGAGAAAAGCAGCCTAAAACAGCTCAAGAGTCAAAAGCTGCTGAGTAATTCAAATGAAGCACAAAAGTAAAAGCATGCACAAAGGTAACAGGAGGATGGACTAGGATTAGCTGAGAGAATCATCTGTTCCTAGGGAAGTGATACAAAACAACAAAACTTTTTCAAGTCAGTTATATTACACCTTTAAATCTTATAAACACACAGCACAACTATATTTTGTATTTTATTGCACATGGCAGCTTTCAGAGAAAGGCATGAAAGTGAGGGAGCACCTAGATAAAGAACAAATTTGGATATTGGCAGATCATCCTATCAGCTACTATCAAATTTTATCAAGCATAACCTAGACCACCATGTTCAAGGTGTTACTGTATATGTTAAGGTTTTTTGTAGTACACTTGGCCCCTTTTTGTGCTCCTTGGGACACTTAAAACAGATTAAGAGGGTTATTCTCTAAAGTCTGAATTGTTGTGTAAAGGTGTGAATTTGGCAGCTAAAGACAGTCGCAACAGACTACTACTGTTGTAGTCGCAGTTTTATAGTGTGAATATTGTTGTAGTCGCAACTTTACTATGGAAAAATTGTCACATCTGTAACTTTAAAAATTGTCGCAGTCACGACTTTACAAAGGGAGAATTGTTACCATCGTGGATTTGCTATGGGAATCCACTGTTTGAGAATTCAGCAGTCGAATTCAGACTTTATAGAATAACCCCCTAAATGATCTTTATAGACAGCAATATATTTAGCTTTTAATTAATGCAATGTCCTATTTGCTGTATTTTTCCTAGAAAGAAACCATTACAATTCCTTCTGGATGGAAAATCTAAGAGGAATCCTTCAACGGGTGAAGAAAATAATGAGAACAGAGGATTGGCAGTGGAACCGCCAAGCCGGGCAGTTCTAAATTACATTTCACAAGATCTGCTCAATGAGAAGTTGGAGGTTAGTTGTGTAGTATACCTCATACCTACTTTCAGTTACCTGACCTTTTAAATATAACATATACTGGTAATCTGTGATGTTTTTAATCTTGGTGACTGTCACGTCTGGTGGAGATGTGCGTAGGGAAGTGATAATACTTCCGTTGAAGGAGGTAGCAGGTGAAAAACCCCATAGAGGCTACAGCCGCTAGGGCGCGGAATCTAAGGTACCCCCGGTGTTCACCTAGAGCCCCCGCAAGGAGGTTAGGGCTTCGCTGTGGAAAGTACCCAGGTCGCGACCCCTAGGACTGAAAACCAGGACAGAGCTCCAGAACAGGAAACAATAGATGGCTGGAACAAGCTAAGAAGCTAGGCAGGCAAGGCAGGTGAAATGGCTGTGGAAGGCAAGGACCCCAAGGGAAACAGAGCAGGGACTGTGGCAGGAATAGCAGGGAACAACGAATAGGGACTTTAATCTCTACTTGAACAAAAGCAACAAGGGCTAAGGACAAGGAAATACAACCTATTATCAGACACCGGCATGTACTGACAGACTCCCTATATTTAGCCAGGGAGCCTGTCAGCTGATAGCGCTACCAATTTCAAAAATCGCGCCGCCGCAACGTGCGCACTATGACGTCAGTGCGCATGCCCAATGGCCGTGAGGAGGAGACGCGGCGCCACATGAGACCCGACACTGGAACGGATCGCGCCGGTAAGTAACCCTTCGTTACCGTGACCTGAGATATGCAAGTACTCAAAATCCATGACAACAATGCAAGGTTAATCCAAATCACTCCTCAGGTACCCACAATAGGTCATTGAGGCTTTCCAAATAATCCTCAGGTGAGATAAAATGCACCTGTCACCTGAAAACTAATACTAAATTAGGTTCTACTAATGAAATAAATGTTTTTGTAAATATAATATGTATTTTAAAAAAATTACCTTTATACAGCGATTCTCTCTGTCATCTTCCCTGTCTGCCTGCCTTTTCTCTTCCAACTTGGGTGGGCGGGGATAAATGATGATTGGCATTATAGCTTCTCCAATTAGATCCCTTGAATAACAATCTTGCAGGGATCTGATTGGAGGACCTATAATGTCAGTCATCAGTTAGCACATCCCACCCGACTGGGCAAAGAAAAAGCAGGCTGACAGGGAAGATGACAGAGAGAATCGCTATATAAAGGTACATTTTTTTTAATACATATATATTTACAAAAACATTTATTAAATTAGTAGAACCTAAATTAGTAAGTTTTGAGGTGACAGCTTTAAAGGACACATAACTCCAGTAGGGATGTAATTTATATTGGCAGTTTTAAAATACACTTGTATTAAAATCTTACATATACACTAATGTTGTCTTTTCAACTTGCAGCTTATTATCTGTTGCATATACAAATCAACTCTCACTGCCATTTCTTTTCACTGAACTTTATACAATACCTATATTCATTGTCGCTAGTCCCCAAAGCCTAGTAAAGTGAAAAGTAACTGTG
>WMED01023678.1:0-11188 GCA_019650415.1 Pipa parva
CACAGCCGGTTTATTTGGGGATGGTTAATGGTACAAGGGTCTGTCCATTGGCAGCCATGTTCTGTGCCAGCGAGAGCTTACAAGCCATTTAATAAACCCAGTGGGTATTGTACATGGTAAACTGTAAGGCTAGGTTCACACTAGTATATTGTGTGCAGCGTATTTAAAAAAAAAAAATTCTCCAACAAAAATACGCTGAGAAGAAAATCCATAAAGAAAAATGCTAATGGAAGAAAAGTGTTCACACTAGCACGTCAGGAATGGATTCAAATCAATCCAAGTGAAAGTAGGATACATTAGAGACATATTTCTGTATTGTCCTTTCAGTAGCTGCTAATCGAATATTGACAATACAGAAAAATGTCCTCTAATGTCTCCTACTTTCACTTGGATTTAGCTGAATCCATTCCTGATTTGAAAAGGATTTTCTTTCTAGGCGAATTTTCATAGGCGTTTTTTTGCCTGCCTTTTTTGCTATTACAAAATGTCACGTGTTTGAAAACACAGCACATTTTTACACTGTGTTTGATCACAATGGTTAAATTCTTATTGAAACTAATGTAGTCACATAAAATGTGCTGCGTTCTATGTGCCCAAAGACATAGAGCAGGTAGCGTTCTAGCGTAATACGCTGCGCATGATACGCTCGTGTGAACACTTTTCTTCCAATTAACATTGTTCTCTATGGATTTTCACTGGCATTATTTCTCAGTGTATTTTTGCCAGATAATTTTTTTTTAAATACGCTGCGCACAATAGGCTAGTGTCAACCTAGCCTTAAGACAGTCTCTTTCCTATTTTATACTCTAATTTGCATGTTTCCCAGGGAACACTGCTTTAGATCTGATCACCAGCTCAGTTTTTCTACATAACTTTGATGATTGCTTCAATGTCATATCAAACAGGGCTAGAACTACTTGTTCTTAACTGATGAGGAACAGACAGTCTAAAAGAGAGTTTTCTAAAGATGATGTGAGAAACCTGGTTGGCAGTGTTATTTGCAGAGGTTGCCATATTTTAACAAAAAATTGAAGATTTTCTCTCCTTTAAGAAATGTAAAATTATTGACAATTGCTTCTTGCCCCACAATGATTGCAGTGTTGTGCCTATAGAGTTGCATCAGTTTACTGCAGGGTCACTTTAATAAAATAAGCAAACATCTGTCCCTCCCTGTAGCTTATGGAACATTCCCCATCCACAGTGCTTATTCAAGGGGTTCTACAACATCCATAAAGCAATACTATAATATCTTGTAGTGATGATAAATAAGCCAACATTTTGAGGTGAGGAAGTAACATTGCAGATATTACATATGCACAAATCAGTGATTATTTCCTTTTTTGAAGGGTTCAGTGCACTAAGTCAAGCTCACAGTCTTACTTCCTCATAATCAGAGGATATGTATGTATGTATGCATTCACTTATATAGTGCAGATATATTACGCAGCGCTTTACAGAGATTCATCATTCACTTCAGTCCCTGTCCTGTGGAGCTTATAATATAGTTTCCCTATTCACACAAATGTATGTTTTTGGATTGTGGGAGTAAACCGGAGTTCCCAGAGGAAACCCATGCATGTGTGGGGAGAATATACAAACTCCATGAGGATGGGTGGAATTGAACCCAGAACCCAACACTGCAAGGCAGCAGTACTATTCATCGGATCACTGCACTGATATAAATTTAAGGTAGTTTACAAAACAGACCTGACCGCTCTTATTCCTCCAGTAGGTAGATGCAGATACACTGGGTGTTCAGGAGTTGTTAGGGCGATTTTGACCGAAAAGAGAAAAGGATTCTCCGGCACTCCATAAGTAGAACATAAAATGTCTCTTTATTATAAATACATGGGTTCAGTTAAAAAGAGTTTAAAATCAAAGAAATTACGCCTACGCGTTTCACACTACAAGTGCTTACTCATGGCTTGAGTAAGCACTTGCAGTGTGAAATGCGTAGGCGTAATTTCTTTGATTTTAAACTCTTTTTAACTGAACCCATGTGGTTATAATAAAGAAACATTTTATGTTCTACTTATGGAGTGCCGGAGAATCCTTTTCTCTTCATAAAATAAAGGTGCCAAATAAACTGTTTATTTTACTGCATAATCTTTAGATGATGCCAAATAGACAACTACTGCATACTTTTCTATCATTACTGCTACCCAATACAGTAGTGCTTTAACAGTTTATATGCCAGACGCTGCAATGCTTGAACAATTTGCCAGTCTAGCAGAAGCTTTTACCACATTGAAAACAGAGCAAACTACTGTAGGCTTGACTTTAAAGTGCTGCAGCAGTACATAATTCATCATTTCTTCTTTTTTACAGGAATGGTGAGTTTAAGGAAACCATATACTAATCATTCAACATTCAATGATTCAGTGAACATTTCTACCACATCTCTGTGCAAATTGGTGAAGCTGCTATATTAATTTGAGAAAATGTATTATAATTAACTTTCCACTTGCTGGGTCACTGCAGATTGATAGAGGCATAGTAACCATTGTTTATCAATTAGCTTCAGCATATAAAGGGTCAAGCGTGGATACCAGTCCAGTGCAGTTAGATTTTCCATGACAGCGCTCAGACATGAACTGATATGTGCTTGTTAGTTTGTTAAATTCTTAGCCCTTTAGAACTTTAGATTCCACATTTAATGCATCAAACATAAATTATCTCACTGCCATGGTGTTCATGCACACTTTTTCTGTTTTTTTTTTTTTAATGCTATGGGAAATCTTTTCTACCAATATAATTGAGTAATCTAAAAAAATCTGCTTTGAGCATGATGAATCCTGATGATAGGTTAATTATAGTGGCACCAAGTTGACAATTAACTAATTGAAATTCCCTCCTGCAAAGACTCCAGCTGCATTCAATTAGACAGCCAGTCTCTAAATGATGGTAACGGCTATTGTTTTCTTCCATGCCTCAATAAAGATATTTTATTACTACATTCTTCAGTTTTACTTTCACTGTTAGATATTGACTAGATTGTGATGTCCTGGAAAATACGAGCAAGATAAGTAATATATCCACATTGTAAAAAGCTATGAAGCAGAAAAGGGGATTATTGGTAAGGTTCAGCTGCTTATCCTACCAAGATTTTGGCTACTAGGTCTGTCATGTTTTTTTGATGTTCAAGAAGAGCAAAATAAATCCTTCAAAAGGTTATTGTAACACTATTTTTTTACAGTATGGTGATTGAACTAACTAACTAAAAGTAACTAAAACCTCAGTAAATTTCAAAAGCCACAGACAGGTGTACCTGCTCTAGGATAATACAGATAATACTGCTAAAATCATTGCAGAATGAATGGATAGGATCATAATATGATCACCACATGTGTGTTTCATCCTTTTCAAGAATGGGTACTTACTAGAAGGCACAGTCCAAACAGTATTATATAGATTCCTGTATGGATACTTTCATTCAGCATTATTATTTTGCATTCAAAGAGCCTTCAATATATTGTGAAAATATGTATATCAACTTCATCAAGAAGTAAGTGCAAACTGCACATGAGTCATGTCATTTTAATCCAATGCAATCATACAGTGGGTGTGCTACAAATCCTGCAGGAAGAATAAGGAAGGGAAGCAGGTGATCTCTCCTGCATTTCCAGGATTATCCATCAATTTATGCAAACTCATATTATTATTAATTGCTCATTATTATTTCTTGTTTGCTTGTTGAAATTGACCAAATACTGTGCTAAAAACTCAATATGCATATTATGTAAAATAATGTACCAACTTAGTTATAGTGTTAGACCATTTGGTAAGTTATTTTGCTAATGTTTATATGTTAGCCTCGTAGAAATAATTATCCTAAGTTCTCCCAATCATTGCAAATGCTTTTTCAGGATCCCTATCTGAACTAATGTGCATGCCTCATACTGGTTAGAAAAAAAATGATTGAATAAGATGTGAAAGTCGAAAACGGACTACTGGATGGAGGGCTCCCCATGTAAGTAAATCTGTGGTATTACACAAAAATGACTTTCCCTCAAACTATCTGAACTTGTTGGGAGATTATTGATACTGATTAGAGATGACCGAATCAATTCTGCAGAATCGCGATTCGTTACGAATTTCACTAAAAATTTAATTCGACATGAATCCGAAGTCTATGTTAATTCGGTGAACCGAAGTGCTGTTATTTTTCAGCGTGCCATTAACATCACAGAATGCAGCTATGATTTAAAAACCCAATTTTTCCATAGCACTACAGAAGTTATTAGGTAACCCAGCTCTAAACCCACTTACAGTGAAAAGCATTCCTTTAGCAATATCCATGTAGCCTCAGTCTTAAACTTCTTAGGCAAAGCTATTGCACCAGAACAAAATCACATGGAGGAGCTGGGCTGCTAAACAAAGCTGATTATGTGGTTTTGTATGCTTAGTCTGTTGTTACAGCCATCTGCTGCACTCAGGGACATCCTATTGAATGTCCCTGCAAACATAACCAGCAAAAGTGCAAAGCTTGGTTATGGTTTTAAACCTAATTATTCCCTAAGGAAATATTTAGATAAGCCCAGCTCTACATTAGAATAAGCCTAAAGGCCTAGAACTAAACCCACTTAGAGCTGGGCTTACCTAATTATTTCCTTAGGGAATAATTGGGTTTAAAACCATAACCAAGCTTTGCACTTTTGCTGGTTATGGTTGCAGGGACATTCAATAGGATGTCCTTCAGTGCAGCAGACAGCTGTAACAACAGACTAAGCATACAAAACCACATAATCAGCTTTGTTTATCAGCCCAGCTTCTCCATGTGATTTTGTTCTGGTGCAATAGCTTTGCCTAAGAAGTTTAAGACTGAGGCTACATGGCTACTGCTAAAGGAATGCTTTTCACTGTAAGTGGATTTAGAGCTGGGTTACCTAATTAATTCCATGGAATTAATTGGGTTTTAAATCATAACTGCATTATTGCTTGTTATGATTCAAATAGCTTCTTTGGGAGGTTGCAGGGACATTCACATGGGGTTTATCTAGTAGGATTTCCCTGTTGCCTCATATATGCCTGGCAATAGCCAATTTTCTTCTTGGTTTGTTACGAATTAATTCACCCCGAACCAAACTTTTGCTAAAAATTTGGCGAAGCAGCTGAATCGAATTTTTCAAAACTTCGGCCATCTCTAATACTGATCCTTAGAAAATGAATACAAATCAGCTTTTTAGAAGATGAATCCTGTGATACTTATAATCTCCAACAAAGATTTACTGCTTTTCATCATATTTGCCCATTTTGCTTTAGTAACCAATCATTGTCACCCATTTCTTTTGTTCAGAGAAAATGGAAAAAATATGGATAACTAATAAACTATCAATCACTTCAAATCCCTCAAAATAGTAAAAACATGCCGTTTTCAGACACAAATAAATTTTTTCCAGAATGGATACCATGGGATGCTATGTATTTTAGTATTTATTGTCAATATGCTCAATGACTTGAATGTAAGCTGACTCAACATTTAATCAAAGATTAATCAGTTTATTCACTATAATTTGTTAATGCTCCTCACTTCTGCATTGAGTAATATCCAAAATGATATATTTCTCTTTCTGCTCATGTTATTTTTTTTCTACAGGACAAAACATTTCAACGATTGCCTATAAACTGTTGCAATTCAAAGCACTTCCTATCTTCTTTGATATTTTTATCTTGTACATGAAAGAAATATTATTTTCACAAGCAACACTTGGAGGTGGTCAAATGGATTAGTGTAGTCTCTAAGGTTATCTGTCTGGTGCTTCTATTTCATTTACTACCAGATAAACATATTCAGCAAAGATCATTTTATACCGAGGATTTGGAGCCATGAAAGTATGAAGTATGTTTAAAAAGATTAATATTGTTATAATAGACTTTAAAAGTGGAATATTTATAAAAGTCATTCTTAAATCTGGTGAAATATCATCAATATATTGATATCACTGATTTGTAAAGTGTTCTGTCAATATTTTATTTTATATTTTTTTACTGAAAAGTATTTGTCTCCTTTAAAATGCAAACACCCATTATTCCCTGTGAAGTGGGTCTAGTCGTTTTGCCACAGTTGGATGAGTTTTCACGTTAAAAAATATTGTCAATATTAAATGGAAGTGGAACAGCATTGAAAACACTGAAAAGAGTGATGATTTGTTGATATCATTCTTTTTCAATATTGGAAATTTTTGTTATCAGTCCTTTATACATGAGCAGAATGTAAAAGTCCAGGGGAAGGATTGATAAATGGCAAAATGACCTTTATAAATTTCCCCCAATTATTACAGTAAAGTGTTTTCTACAGTAGATGCCATGACTTTAAAATAAACATAATTACAATTTATCATTGTTAATATCATTATTATACTGTATATATTCACTTATTTAATGTTGCAGCTGCAAATTTCTAAATCTTTTGTATATAACAGACTATTATATTACAAATTAATAATAAGTAATTCTTTCAGGTTTGTAGCCTATATCTCTATATAGACTTTTCATAGATAAAGAATCAGTTTGGCTTTCAGTCCTCCACTATGAAGGCACCAGAAAGACTATATAGAGGGTTGAAATCCCTAGATTCTGTGTTTGACCACGTTTACATTTTGTATTGTTACCTTGGTTCATTTTTTCCCTTGTTTGCAGGTCTGCGTTTATCTTCATGTTTGGCCTTAGCTCTGGCTTTATCTATTATACTATTAAACCTATTCTTGTTTTGCCTGTTAGCTGTCTGGATCTGCTTCCTTTCTGCCGGCATTTATTGTTCCACACTGGGCTCTGCTCTACCTGTTTCTTGGTATGTTTTTGCTGTTACTTTATTTATATCTGTTGTTCTCGTGTTACATATTCCATTTTCTTCCCTGCCTGTGTCTACTTTCCAGCCTGCTCAGTTCTTTCTGTCCTGTTCCCTTACCCCAGCCTGTGCACCACCATTAATACTGGGTGTCAGTGAACACTGGATGTTTCTGAACTCTAAAACATTCTTCAGAAGTGGTCCCTGGTTTCCTAGATTCCCAATTCTGGGTCCCACTTGATTACCATTGTAACTGGACAGAGGTATATCCTACAAACAAAGACAGAACAGGCAATTTAACTGTTTTTATCCATTACTCTTAATATAAAAGCAGCCTGAGTTGGCAAAAACAGCTGAGGCAAGTTAGACCAAAAATGAGAGAGGGAAGGAGACTGTGCTATAACTAAAATGACATAGGAAATGCATGTCTGTGCAATACTTGCTAAAAGAATGTCACTATACAGAGAAACAAAGTAACTGTTTGGGTCATACAAAGCAGGATTATCATCTGCTTTTATCATATATAGTTAAAAACAAGGAGCTCTGTCAGTCATGTAGGAATAGAGTCTGACTACTTTAACATTTAACACAAAACACACTCCAGTCTTAGAAAAATGTGTGCATAGAACAAACTAGAAAGAGCACTGAAAGTCATCTACCCTTTTAAGTGTCATTTATTGTTCTCGAACCCAGCCTCCCTCTAGGGTCAGAGTTCAGTTGAAATTTATATTGAATATTTCCATTTCTTAAAAAAAAAAAAAAAAAGGAATGTGTGGTGCAGATGTATTTATTTTCATTATCCTTGCAACTTCTGCTGCCTGAAAGAGTTAAAGAAAACTGAACAGCCCAGGATTAACACTAATCAACAGATCTGACCCTGGTCACACCAAGAATAGCATTTCATAAGGCAATCTGTGCTTTGTGATTCTTTGGCTCTTTGGTCAGTGCTATGTATATTTAATTAGTGTCCTCTCACCTTCCCTCTATGAGTTTTTCCTCCTGACAGTTACTGGCATCAAAAGGATGTCCTTGAGAAAAAGTCAGGCCTATTGACTCCAAAGCATCTTATTTGACTTAGTGTTCAAGTATTCTGAAGAAAGAGCTGAACGTAATGAAAGACACTGCAGTGTGGAGCTGCCTTTCCAGACAGTGTCAGATGGGTCGAAGCTATTGAACAGTTCCTATTAAATTAGCTTAGCTTCATCTCAGCTAGTTAAAGCTGGCATTCTGACAAATTAGTTGTTCTGTGTGTATAAAGGAGAAGAGACAGGATGTGATTCCTATTTTGGAGCTTAGTGACAGTAGATATGTCACATCACTAGGTCAATACAAAACTGTCTAAGAAAGAAATGTAAATGTTTTCTTCATGGCAATGTGTTTTGCACTGAATAGTGTAATGGATATTGAAATTGCAGATGTGCCCTGCTATTAATGAATCTCATGTTATTCTTTCTTTGTGTTCCATGCCTTGGTTTTCTTTCTGCAGAACAGTCTCATTTATCTGTTTTATCCTATTATTTTGCAGAGCACCAGTCAGTTTATTTCAATGCCTACTTAGTATATAATATAGTAGCAGTGTAAAAATGTGTTTGATATTTTGCCTCCGAGTTGGAAATTAAAAAAAAAAAAGACACTAATTATTATTGTTTTAATTAACAAAATGTACATTCTTGAGGAAATGTACTCTGGGATTGAAGTAATTAAAAGACCAATAAACCTGTTTCTCCTTTATAACAATATAATTATAACTTACACCTCTTCCTGTGTTTCTCTGGCTTTTATAATGATGTTTCTATTCCTGATTGCAGTGTTTTACTTGTATTTAATATCCCTAGAACTTAGTACTTGTTGCCATATGTAACATCTGTTCCTTGAATCCATGTTTGCAGTAGAACATGAGATGAATGACTCTATATTATGGGATGGGCTTTGCATTTGTGGAAGCCTGATAGAAATGAAATAGTACTTTAATATACAGATGAAGCAGGGCCGAAATTGATCTGTACACAATACGTGATACATACTGATGTGTTAAGATGTGAACTGCATTACCTTTTTACTGTGTTAACAGTAGTTTATTCTTAAAACTGCATGTCAGTGCACTTACGTTATCTTAATTCATTGTGTTGAAATGTTACAAGATTAATTCTTTGAGAACAATTTACATTCCAAAATAAAAAAATAAAAAATAAAAAAAATCACCAGGAGGCTCAACTGTATTATAACTCAATTCACTTTTGGAATCACCTATTAGGTACCTAAATGGTGTAGGACGGAGGTTCCTTGGGCCCCTCCAAGAAACTCATCTTAAGAGCCTATCTTAAGAATACACACCAGAGGAAAGATCACCGCCTGCGAACAGAATGTCCAAGGTTCAAATCCCAGGACCGGAATGTCTGTAAAGTTTTTTGTCTTTCTGCTAACTGGAAGAGGTTTGCCTGAACTGCCAAGAGGTCTGAAACTGAACAAGAAGTAGGTCAAGAGTTGGGGAATCAGAAAGACGGTCAAAGGGAAAAGCCTTTGGGTGGAATCCATAATTGTAGGGGAAGGGAGAGGTCTTGGTAGAAGAGTGAGACTTAAAGTTATGAGCGAATTCTGCCCAGGGTAATAGTTCTGCCCAATCATCCTGGGATTTGGAGAGAAAACATCACAGGAATTGCTCTAGGGACTGATTCATTGAAGTGCAAGAAAGGAAAACAAAGTGTAGGAGAGGGGTTGTGGGGGTAGCAAGTATGGGGGAGGGGGAAGCACAGTGTAGGAAACAAAGTGTGAGAAGGGGGTTGTGAGGGAAGCACAGAGTGGGAAACAAAGTGTGATAAGGAGGTTGTAGGGGGGAAACAAAGTGTGGGAAGGGGGTTGCAGGGGAAACAAAGTGTGAGAAGAGAGGATAAGAATCAGATCATTGGGCTGCCACTGCATAGAAGCACTACTAGTAGCAGGCTGAAAGTGGGATTATGCAGGTGTGTCAGTTATCAAGGGAGGGGCGGTCGTTATTTCTTTAAACCACCTAGGGCACAAAAAAACTTTGGCCTGGCCCTGCCTGTAGGCTGCACTTGGCCAATGTAGACATGTCGGTCTTTAAATCAAGGGAGATGGAGAAGGGCTAACTATCTTAACTTTGCCAAAAATCATTCCAACTAAAAACATTGTAAATAAATTCTACCTATTTGAATTAACCTTCATATCTTTATGATAATGTACATTATTGGGAGCACTCTTTATTTAAGATATCTTTTGATTTGTACAACACTAATTGCATATATAAGTACCACATAGTACATTTGTCTAGTGTCTTTATTTATTCATCTATATGTATGTATATTTTTATTTATAAAGTGACACAAAGTTACACAGTGCTGTACAATCCGACAATACAATTATAATACAAACAAGGGAAGTGCGTAACAAAGAACAAGCGGAGTAAATTAAAAGCAAATAATCAAGAAAATACATCACTCTAAGTGCCAGGCCATGATTGAAACAAGAGGATGGAGGTCCCAGCCCTACAGAGCTTACAATATAAATAGGAGGAAGACTTACACAAACAGATAGGAGGGTAACAAGTGCAGTAGCATAAAGTGTCAGTTCATTTGGTTATAGGTGTCAAATATATAAGAAAATAAATACAAAATATAAATTTTGAATGGATACTTGCTTAAAGATAAAATATAGACATGAAAACCAGTGCTAGTGCTCCAAAAGATAAGATTCGCTCGGCGTACACTCTCCAAAACCTCAAAAATGGTGCAGAGTTCTTTGTCTCAAGGTCCATGGGTATCATCATGTGCCCAGAGAAACCAGGCAGTTTTAAAATTAATGTGTCTTGGAGACCGTCCACACACAGGGCAAGAATTTTGGTCAGCTCTGCGCAATGAGACCGAACAGTGGCTCGGTGACAAGAACCTGGTGCCAGGCAAAGTATGTGCTATAATGGTAGAAATCTCCTTGCTGCCCTTAAGATCGGTAGGCTGGAGCACATCCCTTGCCTGGCACACATCATGAACCTTGTCGTTCAGACATTTCTAAAGCACTACCCAGGTTTACACTGCCTACTGAAGAAGGCTTGAGGATTGTGCTCACACTTCTGACGTTCATACCCTGCTTCATCCCACCTGGCTGCATTACAGCATCATCTTGACCTCCCAGTCAACCGTCTAATTGTTGATGTGGCAACACACTGTAATTCTACCCTCTACATGCTGCAGCGATTGTGGCAGCAGCGTAATGCCATTACGCAATATGAACTGGCGCATGGGCTGACTAGCAGTGGTGTGGACCTTTTGAGCCATCGAGAGTGGAGGCAGGTGAAAGACCTCTGCGCCATCCTTGCGAATTTTGAGTAAGCCACCAAAATGGTCAGTGCGGACAATGCCCTTGTCAGCATGAGCATTGTGGTGGTCT
>WMED01023679.1:0-11395 GCA_019650415.1 Pipa parva
TTTCATGATTGCACTATTTCAAATTATTCTAATTCGTTGACCAGCACTTGTATGTGCTTTTCATTTGCCATTTAAATCAGTGTTTCTGTTTTGGGACACTGGTCATTATACCTCCTAAGTTTCTTGAAAACAAATTAATGACAAGGTAATATTGAATGCTTGGCATCCTGCAGCAATTTTTCAATGCAACAATCCAAGTCCCTTGTTGCAGTGGCCACAGCACAGATCATTCCAGCTCACACCTATAGCCCCCCACCCCCTTTTCCAATACTGTGCTGCGCCTACCCCTCTTAACTATGATGTCCCCTTTCCTATACTGTGCAGACCCCCAACACCCATTTCCTATACTGTGCAGACCCCCTACACCAGGGATCAGCAAACTTTTTTGAGGAGGGAGCCATTTCGCTCCCTCCTCCAGCGGCGACAACTATTTTATGAGCCACTGGAGGAGCACACTCTCCCGACCTGCCTTCAGCCAATCAGAAGAGCCATCGGCTGTCATGGGTAGGGCTTCAAAGGTGCGCTCCAAGCCACAGCAAGATGGCTTGCGAGCCGCACTTTGCCAACCCCTGCCCTACACCCATTTCCTATACTGTGCAGACCCCCTACACCCATTTCCTATACTGTGCTGACCCCCAGCACCCATTTCCTATACCATACAGACCCACAACACCTATTTTCTATACCATACAGACCCCCAACACCCGTTTCCTATACAATGCTGCTCCCCTTATTTTGTTATTATAAATCAGCAATCCAAATAAAACACAAATGCGTGTATTAGAACTCCTAAAAATATGCATCAGATTTGGCTAACCTCTAAGTCTTTGGAGTCTTTTAGCTCTTGCTATCACTTCACCCCATCAATATTAGAAATTCTTTAGGACAGGGTCGTTAGCATGCATAGTATCTTTGTTTTCATTTTGTTTAATGACTTTCAGATATACTGCTAACTAAATTGCCTATAATGCAGCTGTTTGCATTCAAGCATCTTGCAGTCAAAATGAATTTCACTAGATTAAATGCATTATATTTCAGTGTGGTCTTGTGAAATAACTATCTTACAGCTTGTAGACTTATTTTTGCAAATCTCATTACTTGTATGTTTACTTCTGAGGTACCTTTATCGGGCTGTTAATGTTTCTATTAAATGTGATGGGGTATTTATGATTTTGAATTTTGCTGCAGCCATATGGAATGCTAGTATGAAACTTGTTTTTCATTTTTCAGGGTCTGGTAATCTTCAAAGAACACTGAGTCAACGTAGCACACTTGCATACCAAAGAAATAATTATATTCTTAACACAGCAGCTAATTATGCAGAGCCATACAGATCAATGCAGTATCGGGTATCTGAGTCGGGCTACAACCAGATGCATCAAACGGCTGCTCCAGATGAAGGTACCACAAGGTCTCCATCCATTGACAGCATCCAGAAGGACCCTAGGCAAGTAGTGGAAAGGTTTTGCATCAATGAGGTGGTAAATTCTGTTGAATGCAGAATAATAGTTGTAATTGCTTCAAGTAGAATGACTTTGTGTGTTTTGTTTTTTTTTTTTTTTTGTCATTTCAGCTTAGGTCATTATGTACTTGTGGTTCATTAAACTCTTTAGCAGCAGTAGTGGTTGCACCTTGCTAAAATATCTCCATAGTTATCTAATGGTTGGCAAGTTTTCACCTTGTGTATGGAGACCTAAAGTCAAAAAATAAAAAAAGACAGTTAAAATACTTACCTTATACTGCGCAGATTGATTACAGTCACAGCATGAGCTGTGCTGTAATTAGCCGGCACCCGATGCTTCCCCTGACAGCTCCGGCACAGCGCTGGCTGATACAGAAGCCAGCACGCAGCTCCTTCTTCTCCTTACCTGGCTTCTACATCATCACGCTCAGTGCGGGGAGCGTTATCATTGGCCCCCGCAATGAACGTGATGATATTTAAACCCTGTAACACCCGTGGTGTTACAGGATGAGAGGAGCTGCGGCGCTGGCTGCCAGTCAGCCAGCGCTGTTAGAAGCATCGGGGGAATCATCACGAGCCGGCTAATTACAACACAGCTCATGCTGCGACTGTAATCAACCTGTATAAGGTAAGTATTTTAACTGTTGTTTATTATATTTTGACTTCAGTTCTCCTTTAAGCTCCATTTGGCATGAAACGTGTAAAATGTGAATCTTTGCAGCTGCTGTTGTGTTTTACTTTGAATAATAAAGAGTATGTTTTTACTTTGAAGTGCCGGATTTTTCTATACTACCAAATTTAGCACCCCTTATTAAATCACATACCTAACAGACTTACACCATTTCCTTATATACATGCTTTTATAAACATCGGCTTAGCTAGCAGTGATGCATTTCTTTTGAATGAAAATTTTCCAAAGTAATTAAACTGTTATGGGATAAGGCTGATTAATTCTGGGCCTGTGAGGTCCTGTAGAGCACGAAGTGAGAGAGTAATGTACTAAATGAAAGTGTTAGTTTTGTTAGTCTTTTTCCACCTTCTTACATTCTTTTTTAGATAATGTGTTTTTGAACTACATCCACCTTACTGAATAAGATACTCACTCATGCTACTGATTTTCTAAGCGGAACCCATTTATTTTAATGAAAGGCTTCTATCTGCACCTATTATTAAGGTTTTCATTTATCTAGTACTTACTAGAGCAGTAGTTTTAAAAGGTATATTGCAAGATCTACCTGTATCAGCTATATTTTAAAGGGTCAGTGAATCTCAGTGCTTGTATTTAGAAAATTACTTGGCCTTTGGGGGTGAAAGACCCAAGCAAGTGCAATTTTGCCACCCTGGGTGATAAACAATAGCATTACTCAGGCAGCAGCAATCTCCAAATATTCAGAATGTACATAATCAAAGTTCTCCAAACCTTGGTGATCGTATGCAAGTAAACCCCAGTTTTATGTATTGAAGCAATTATTTTGGAGGCTCAGGGTGGAATTCACCATTCAGCGAAGTGAGCTCCGAAGCCTTCTGCTCACTTTGCAAATGGTATTATGCGCTTACTGATGTCCTGCAAGCGGACATCAGCATGCACATTAAAGGGATTCCCATCTCGGTGAGACCAAAAGAGTTGCCTCGCCGAGACGGGAAACCCTTTAATGCGCTCGCTGATGTCCGCGTGCAGGACATCAGTGAGCGCATAATACCATTTGCGAAGTGAGCCGAAGGCTTCGGAGCTCACTTCGCTGAATGGTGAATTCCCCCCTCAATCTGTACTTTTTGCTGTGGTTGGCCGAGTTAGCCAAAAAAACAACTGGTGTACCAGCTGATTCTGTGGGCAGAAATACGTCATCTTCCTCTTCATCATAATTTTTTACACATAAGCAGCACTGTGCTGGTGTATTCAGACTGGTCTCATCTCCCAGACAATAACTTCAGAGTGATGCAAAAAGTAAATATAGCTGGCTTCAGGTATGGGCATATAGATTGTGCTGCACTTGGTAATGGAGATGTAGCAACACTAGGTATTACAGTAACAATCCCCCCCCCACCCCCTCCATATTTGTGTCAGTTCTGACTCTTTTAAAGAGATAAAATAATGTAAAAACTCTACAGAATTATCAGCATGTACAAAAAGAAAAAAAAAAATACAATTTTATAGACCATAAATTTGCATTTTAACTAGACTGTAGATTTAGCGCCAGCACTTCCTCAATAAATACTGTTTACAGAGGGGTAATTATATATTGATTGCATTTTTGAGTCTGCTACCCTAGGCCTGTTTTATTTAGCCCTCTATTGCTAGCACGTCCATGCGTGTTTATGAGAGTATCCTCAGAATGTTGCCTATAGCTCATCACTGCCCAGTGACTACATATAAGGGAAACGGAACACAGTCTGGCTTTTAAATATACACACTGCACTTCTGTGCAATGTTCTGCGATATTCAGCATCTGCACACATGGGTGCCTCCATTTACCTTTGAAATAAATGATGAGTTGCAAGTTACATTTGCTGTTCCATCTGTTCAGGTCCAGTGTTCTCAGTGAACTTGTTCACTTGGAATCTCTGGAATAAATCTACTGAACACTTCTGAGTATATCATTGATAAAAGAATGCTAGATGTGACTCAGGAAGGTGAAGTTTTTTTCCATCCAAACCTTTAAAAGGTTAATACAGTTTCTTCAGTCTCCACAGCCTGCTCTCAAGATCCTTTTATAACATTTTCAACCATTGTGATAAGAGCAGTGGGTGATTTTAGTGGTGGCAAAGTCTTACTGATGTGCTCTGCAGTGAGATTAGAGGGTGTTAAATAAAGAAATGTATTTATCTGGTACTTTATTCACCATCAACATTTAATTTAAATATGCCTGGGCTATGCAGATGTGCATTTCACGTCGTCCTTTAGTTGAGGAAGACCTACAGCAAACAAGTTGTGTAGTTAAAGGGATGTTAAAGGAATATTATCACCAGAAAAATTTGAGTGGTTTTGTGTCTTAAAACATTGTATATTGCTTAGAAATGTAGATAGCGTTGAATAAAAGACACAATTTACTTTAAATGTAAAGTTAAATTATTTTTAATGGTTGCACTTTCCTGCTAATTCTTTATTAGCACTGCAATCTTATTTTGCAGAGATGGACAGCCCATCTTTATAATTGGAAGTAAACTGTGAGAACACATGCGCTCACAGAAATATATGGACTACTTTGTGCATCAGTATTGTGCTTTGTTGCATTAAACCCCACATGACGTTGCTCGAGATGGTTGCATGTTTTCACCTATAGAGTTCTGATGGCATGTGTTTACTAGTGTATTGTTACTATCTTGACTGCATGCTGCAAAAACAAGGACAAACCACAAAGTGTGGACCTAGTCTTAAATAGATAATTTATATATACTTCATATCTTAAAACTTAAAAACAATGCAGTGCTGTTTCTGAATAAGTCAGAAATAAATTATTATTTAGAAATTAAAGTTTTTGGGATGTTATCCCTTTAAAGTGGATATGCTGGGTGCAATTATAAGCAAGTCTATTGGAAGCAGGGTAAGTCCAGTAAAGCATGGAAATGTACACCTGCTGCCTGTATTTCTCTGGGCTGTTTGAAGAACAATCTTTGCCTTCAGGAGTGCCTCCCCTTAACTTCCTTGCGACCCATCCAGTCATTGGCTCACCCCCCAACTTACTGCAAAGGATCAGCTGGTCAGCAGGGGTCATAAGTAGAGTGATATGTCCCTCATATTGTGTCCGGACCCAGCCTGCAGGCAACCATGCTCTACTTAGAACTTGCAGTCTGGTGACTGATGCTATCAGACATAAAGAGGAACAATCCCCAACTCATATCCCCACTAATGTATTTTACCCACACTGCTGGTGAAACTAGAAGCTTGTTTCTTTCAGTAACATTTCTGCAAGTCTAGTTTGTAGCTCCAGATGAACCTTCAGGGCTCCATCTGCTCTGCTCTGCACAGGATGATCCATTTCAGCTTCTGCTCTCCACTTGCAGATTACTTCCTGCTTGGAACAGCCTCACTTGTTTCATTCACCTGCTGCTATAAGCCCTTCTTTGCTCCCCGCTTCTCACTGTACAGTGGAATAAAGACCAGGGCAGAACTATAGGACAGAGGTCCCTAGTGCAGGTCACCCTCTGCCTTACTATAGGGTTTGTGACTGTCACAACCGGGCATCTATAGTTACACAACTATAATTATGATACTGATAGGAACCCATTTTGCTGGTAAATCTACAGAATGTTTTGGGTGGGATTTTGGATGCTCTTGTTGCTCGTCGGTGGGGTTACTGCTATACACTTCTTCAATATCCATTCAGTCTTGAGCTGCATTAATTACTGGGTGCTGCTATTTGGCTGCTGAAAAATGTAAAGAAATGGCTTTATAAGATATGCAGATTTCATAAAATGAAATGAAAACATAAATAAAACTTAAAGCCTAAACATGTTACTGTTTTGGTAAAAACATCAAATTCATAATATGTTTTAGTTAAAGGGTTTTTTGTCCCCAAGAAATGGAAGTGGATGTGAATTCTGTCATTGGGTATGCAGGGCACATTTCACAATTGTTTGTGTGTTATACACGGAGCAGAATTTAAGGTTACCAAACCCAATAAAGTGAGATATTTGGAAACAACTACCAACTTGCACTGTTTCAAGCACCCTTCTCCAACAGGCTGGATGCTGATTCACTGTATCTTTAAGTCTGATATTAATATCCTTGATGTACAAAAAAAAATCTCATTTGATGCCTAATGAAGTAAAACCTTGCTCTGAATCATTATGATTTAGCAGAGGATCTAATTACAGTTTCACAGTAATTATTGCCTGATTCTATTTATAATGGTAGAAGAAACATCAATAACTACCTCACATCTTCCCCTTAAACAGAATTATTTTCATGTTTATTTGTATATGTTTTTGGGGCATCCATTGCAGTTTTCAGTGATGGACACTGTTTACATGTGAGTGGTCATAGCCTGTCTGTAGTGTATATGTGAGTGGTCATAGACTGTCTATAGTCTATATGTGAGTGGCTATAATTCTGTGTCTATCTTCTGTAATTCACTATATTAGACACAGTTTAAGGGCCAATAACACCAAAAAAATAAACATTACTGTTAGGGTGGGCATAGTAGTTCTTAAAATACAGTGCTTCTTATTAATTTTTTTTTCTTTGCCTGTTTTTTTGTAGAATTTGTGAGGCAGGCCTTTACTGTTTATTTACTTTACGCATTTATATAGCGTAGACCTTTACAACTTTAGTCCCTGTTCCAGTGTTGCCTAGTCTAGTTTCTCTATACATTCATACAGACTAGGCCCAATTTAGTCAGGCTTCAATTAAAAGACCAGTAACGCCAAAACTGAAAATGCCTCAAATGCAATTATCTTTACTACATATTCAAATCTAAATTGTATAAAGAAAGTAGAACATTTAGCTATATAGATTAAGAAATCTGGCTTTATAGCACACTTCCTGTATATATGCTTTAGGTAACGCACCATAGAAAACAATGGGTATGTATGTATGTATAATTTTATTTATAAAGCGCCACAAATTTACGCAGCGCTGTACAATTCAGCGATTCAAGTACAATACAAACAAGGGAAAAGTGCATTAAGCAATACAAGTAAAATAAAACAAGGGTACAACAAATTAAGTGCTAGATAGTGATTGACACAAGAGGTTGGAGATCCCTGCCCCAAGGAGTTTACAATCTAAGAATGGGTGAGGTCTGTTGAATAACATGACTGCTATCAGTAAAAGTAAGGCTGGGTTCACACCAGCGTATGATGCGTAGCGCATCATACACTCGTGTGAAGAAAAAAAAAAAAGAAAAGAAAAATACGCCAAGTGTGTTTTTCAATTGTACTTACCAGCAACAGTGTGAACACTCCCACGGCGTTCACATCACTTCCTGTGTGTCGCATTTTGGGTGCGGCATTGAATTCCAACACTGTCTGTGTCTGTTTTTAAGATAAGATAATGTGAGGGGTGGGGGCGTGGCCTTCTCAACTACAGGGAGGAGGAATATTTTACAGAGGGATAACAAGTGCTGCAGAGTGAAAAGGTGATAGAGGATTTTACTAATCGATTTTTACATTTTACAATACTTTAATGGGGCAAACTTTATAAATAGGGGTTACTTACACTTTAAGTCTGACAGTGACCCTGGTTATTGTGCAAGTTTACTTTTTGAATAATAAACAAGCTCAATGCTTTAGGACGCATTCCTACTCCCGCATCATTACATATACACTCTTTTTTCCAAAGTCAGAAAGCTAAATTTGACTCATGAAAGCATGGAACATGCCTCAGCATTATCTGCCATTTATTTGCTTCACTGCAATCACCTATTCAAGATTGATTGTCCAAAACAAATAGTAATTAATGGCCTGCCAATGCAATGCTGATCCTTTCATCTGTTGAATAGAAATTTGATAGACATTACCCTGATTATTATTCTAGACTATATTTGTTTGCTAAGCTCAAGAATAAACAAACAGCAGAGGAGATGAAAGGGTAATTCACTACGCCATTAAAAGTCCATAGTCCTGTACTGTTATTTTTACACCAAGTGGCATCTTCCCATACACCCAGGAAAGCTAAAGAGAATGCTGTATTAGATCATTTATGTTACATAGAATTGGCAAAATTGGTTTGCTGTGAGTGCAAAACAAGGAGTCTTATTACCAAACTTTTACAGTTATTAATATTTTCACATGTAATGTCTTTTACATGATTCATTTTAATAACATTTTTTACATTAAATATCAATTGGAACATTGTTTTATGGCTGTAAAAATTCTGTGGATTTCCTATTTTTCATAATCTATAGACAATGTGCAATTGATCCTTTTATTTTGTCCATTATTTGTCTTTCTGTTTTGGCAACAAGAAAATCAGTTAATTATGAGACTTTATTATTAATTGATCTTTTTTTTTTTTTGAAATGACTAATTATTCTGTTTAAGCCCTGTACTGGTAGGTTTAGACAACTCAAGCAATCAGAGAATGGTTTAAATCTCCCAATCTCACTTGATATACATTGTATTCTAGTGGCAATAAACTTCTATTCTATTCTAAATGTCAGAACAAAGTTCAAAAAAACCTCAAACCACATGTACCAGTATTAAAAATAAAAATGGAGAATATTTGTACATTAGCAAATCAAACAAAATGATCATCTACAATTTATACCAATTATATTTAAGGAAAAAAAAATATCTGTTTTATATTTTTTTTCTTTTTACTACTCAAGGACATGTCACTTTGAAGGATATGTTAATTACAATTTTTTAATTGTGTCTTAAAGCGGGGGTCCCCAACCTTCTCTATATTATCCAGGTAAGGTTTGACGGACCAGTGGAAGGGTGGGCGGGCCAATGTGCACTGACAGCCACATGATGGTGACGCACTTCCTGTGAACAAGTCACCACTTTATACTTCCTATGCACAATTTGGAATTTTTAAAAGCACAGATTGTCTAGTAACTATAAATACATTTGTGGCATTTTCAGTTTATGGTGTTATTGTTTTTTTAAATAATGTGTAGTACAACAGTTGTGTCCCATTTTATACTGAGATACAACTAGAAGTATATTTAAGAAAATGGCCACCAGAATAATATGAAAGCATTCAAATTAGCCCGTTATAACCAGGTTAAGCACTTGCACTTGGAATGTGTGAAGTTTGGAGAGAGTAGAACGATTGTTTGTTGGGAATCACGATTGGATAACACATGACTCCCAGAATTAAAAAAAAAAAAAAAAAAAAAGCTATTGTTTCAAAATTGAATTGAATATCCTTTTTATTAGAAGTCCAAAATCTTGCTCCTGTTCCTTACTGAATAGTACACAGGTTTATTTTAATAATTTTATCACAGTGATGCCCAACCTACAGCCGCGGGCCATGTCCGGCCCACGGCCCAAAATAGAAAATGTAGTTTATATGTGTGAATTCGCCAGCTAAAGACAGTCGCAATGGACTGTTACTGTCGCAGTCGTGTCTTTATAATGATAATATTGTCGCAGTCGTGAATTTACTATGGAAAATTGTTGCATCTGTTACTTTAAAATTTTAAAAGTCGCGTCTTTGAAGCGGCCTGTGACACACATGTCGCAATTTTACATGACCCCCAGGCCAAAAAAAGTTGGGTATCACTAGATTTAAGCAAAGACAAGAAAGTATAGGTGATACCTTTAATTGGCTAATGGAATAGATGGTAAATGCAAAAGTTTTATGCGGAACTATGTCCTGGATTAATATTTCACTGCCATCCTCCTCCCATCTCTGTTCACCAGTTACAGACTAATGAAGAGATACTTCCTCAGATAAAGCCGCTGAGAGAATCTAATGGCCTCACACCTATGGACTAAAGGCTCAATTAACCCTCTCCCACAGTTTGTCTCATAGTACAATTTGGTGGATTGTTTAATTGCATTACTGTTGTTCACGTTTTAACAACTGTTCGACATTCCATACGGGTGTCAAACAGATTACATCTGTACCAGTTTGTGACTTTGTAGTTTTGCAATGTTGTTTTGCATTTACCCTCTATTCCGTTAGCCAGTAAAAGGGATCACCTATACTCTCTTGTTGCAGCATATGTTGTAACTTTGGATGCAGTGCTTTTGTAATTAAACCGAACATGATACTTTATCACTGCAGTAGCATGTTGTTCGCAGATAGATACTGAGTACTGGTTAATTTTGCTTTAGTGGCCAGTGGGAAGTAGACACGATTAATAATCATCCTTGTTATGCTGAAGTACCGTTTAGCGTGGGAATATGTTCCTGGGAGACTCAGGCATGCACATCCAATCTGCATATGGTGTATCCATGGTTGTGACCTTCCCTTTAACATAACTTGTTTGCCAGAACGCTAATGGCATGTTATTTAAAATATAGACAAGGTACAATTTTAATTATGTGAAAAACTGCTCTGATTTTCTTTTTCATTTACATAATTTGACAGCATACTTGCACATGGTTGAAACTGAGCGTTCAAACTCTAAGGTTTTACATGACATAATTATTTACAATGAGCAATCTCAAAATGCCTGGTGAAGTTTAAAAGAAAAATACATAATTATCGAAGCGCTGTCAAAATAAAAGGTTTCCTCTGAAATGCTGCTTAATGTCTAGTTAGAATGTTGGGGAAAAGACTGCAAGTTTAATAGGGATGAAAGTGCAAGAAAATGTTTTTTTGATGTTTCATTATATATCATCAAAACAAACCTTTTCTGTTATTATTTTGGTCATTTCCTTGTTCGCCTTTTGCATACATAATTATTTTTAACCTGCTCCTTGCTTTAAATGATTTACTTGGTGCATGGACTTTTTAACATTTCAAAATTGTTACATTGTTGCAACCTGCTCTATAGAATACGGTAGAAAGAAGTTTTTAAGCGCACCGTATGCTGAGCTTATAGCCTGTAAAAAGATCCAATCAGATTTCCGGATTCAGAAAGTGGGAGGAGAAAATCATTATGGAACTTCCTAGCTAAAAAGAAATATACTGTCAGGTGGTGTCACACTAAGTACCTGCATCAAAGTGCATTGAAAACATGGGCCATTGCAAGTTATGGTGACCATGACAAAATTCAGTAGGACTGTTTGCACAAATCCTCATCAAAGTTAGTCAGGCACGTTTATTGTTTGTGTACAGTTTGTTTGTGTGAAATGTCACAAGTGTTTGATTGGCAATAGCCTTTTCTTACAAAGGCCTGTGTTGTCCAGCATCAAAACACATACAGGGGAATTCATCATCAGGTGCAATCTTTCCATAGGTTTACTAATACATAGCAACCAATCATTCACTGATGTAGGGAAGACAAATTCTGATTTGACTCGCATGGGTTACTAGCAATGGCGGATGCTGGTCTTTCAAGGAGGGGAAGCTCACTTTGTCATACCAGGACAGCT
>WMED01023680.1:280-11395 GCA_019650415.1 Pipa parva
CTTTTTTTCTTTCTTTCCATATTTAAACATTGTATTTCCTTCCTAAGAATTTTCATTTTCCACCAGATTTCAGGGCACAAAGTGATTGTAGTAGGTTTCATTTCTTCTGGATGCGTACCACCGTGCTATATAAACATACTATAAATACTTATTAAAATGCTGCATTTTATTTTGACAATACTAGTCTTCGATGCTTACCTTATTGATGGCTTATTAATGCATAGCTGACCTTCATGGTTTTCCCAGTCCTTTTTGATCATTCCTTTTTATCTTTGGAATTCTCTCCTACACATACTTTATCAGATATCTTCTCTCAATGTCAGAAAACAAACTCCCTAAAAAAAAAAAATAGTATCTTTGAGCAATTACACTTACATTCCTGATTGCAAACCTTGTCAATTTCCTGTTGTGCACATAAGCATTTACCTTAAAACAGCAAACATATTGCAGAATGGTCTCCATTGTACCATATGTTACTATTAATTTATATTTTCAATATGTTCTGTGTTTGTTGTCTTATGCATTTGTAGTGTAAACCAATAGCCTTATGTAAGCACAGTTTAACTACAGCACACGCATCTTAAAAATACACATAAGGGAAGTTTAGGAAACTTTTTTTTTTTTTTACTTATTTTTGCAGTGGACCTTGTCTGTTTGCGAGTGTTGCAGCTGAATACAACATTTACAGAAATAGTTGGTTCATAGGAACAATAAACTGAAATCACTTCGTCGAACAAATAAATCTAATTTAATCCCCAACATCTTCCCTGTGTCAAAAGCTGTTAATGTGAGGCTATTTGCAGTTCTCTATGTATGTTAACCCTTTCATGGCATTAAATTTTTTTAGGGCTCTTAGTAAAAAGGTCTAATACTCTACTAAGCGGGGGAGTGTAAGGATATATTAAGGGGGGAATTCACTATGTTTCGAAGTGAGGCGCGTAGTGTTTGCCTCACTTTGGAAAGACTGAAATGCGCATGCTGATGTCCTGCACGCATCAGCATGCGCATTAATGGGATTCCCCTCCCGGCGAGAGCACTAGAGTCTCCTCGCCAGTAAGGGAATCCCTTTAATGTGCATGCTGATGTCCGCACGCAGGACATCAGCATGCGCATTTCAGTCTTTCCGAAGTGAGGCGAACACTACGCACCTCACTTCGGTACATAGTGAATTCCCCCCCTAAATGTTTTCACCTAGGTCTAGGTATTGTTCAATTGGGTGGAATTACTTCTTGGTAAAGGAAGAAGTACCAATGGTGTTCTCTATATGACATCATAATACACATTATTAACTACAAATCCCACTGTAAACATAATACCCCACAGATAAATAATCATGATAATCGGACTAGAATGTGTCATTGTTACAATTTGAATCCAGAGTTGCTACAGTTGGACAGTACTAAGGCCTCTTTTCGTTCTATGCTGATTGCGTCAGTTTCCAGCATCACGTAACATTTTTAATGATATTTCAACTTAGTAGGGGAAAAAAAAGGAAGTAATGTAAATGGTGCCCAAATAACTCACATTAAAATCCCAGTTCATCCAACGCTCATGAATTTCAATGCAACTTCATAGGGATAACTAGGAATTTGAGTCTTGGATCAAATATCATAGTCGCAGCATGTTACAACTCAGTCGGAGGCACGTGAAGCACAGTGTGAATGTGTGAATGAGCATGTGAGAACATGGTATTGTGAAAAAGGTCTAATTGTCATATTTATAAAATGACAACTGCCTTTCACCACTTTTCCTCCTCTATTTCATCTGTTTAAAGGGGCTTTTGGAATCTGCCATCCATTTACTTATCAGTATTTGAACTTATCGCTTACGTTTCCAGGGAAATGTACATTTCATTTTACTAGATCTATTTCATCACTGATATTTTGCCTAATCACTAAACCAACCCAGAAAAAAAATAATCCCCTCCTGGACTTTTTCAGGTTCCAGGACAATTTGTTTTTGAAAAATGTTATTTTGCTTGTAGAGAAAAAAAAGACAATTTTACTAACAAAGTTTATAGAGATATTTTGCTTTTATGTACAATCTTCGTGTTTTACTGTTTCTGAAAAGTTGTTCAAAATGAAGAACTTACATAAATACTACTGAGACCCCATCATAACAGTTAGAATGGTTTCACACTGGGTGATTTGTTACAATGTAACAAGTTTTGTGTTTGCGTTTTGTTATATCCATGTAAGCCACTAGGCGGTTATACCTAAAACAATGCTTTTTCCTAATTTTCCCAAGTGGTGTGGTAATGGTACAAATCATTTTCACCAGAAAGTTGTTCTAAAAAAAATAGCTAGTCTGCCCTTAGCCTTAGGCAATGTGTTCTGGAGAATGATTGTATTATTTGTATATCTTCTCTGCTACAGGTTCCATACATATACATTTACAGAAACGTCCAGCCAATGGATCCCTGGTGCCATTTATCCACTAATATGAACCCTCCCAAGCACCCAATCAAATTCATACACATTTTCCATCCACAGGTGATGGAAGATAAGTGATATTTATTCTCTGTTGATCACCTACCAGAATCTACAATAGTCCACGGTTTGATATATTTCCATACTGTTTCAGGTTTCACATCCAAATTAACTCTACATAATTAAAACAGAAGTAAAGCTTCTCTAAAATATACTATGAGGATGAAGCTATGAAGAAAATTGGTTCTTGCCTCAAGGATTTTTTGGCTTCCTCTGGATCAACATTTCAGGACAATAGGCTGAACTGGATGGACTTGTGTTTTTTTCAGCCTTATAAACTATGTTACTATGTATATTACTAAGTAGCATAGGCACGATTTTCATCTTTATTTCAACTCTAAGGAATGTACTATTAATGAAGTGCTTTCTGCTGGGACTGAGCATATCATGCAGCAATTTAAAGGGGCAGAAGATATCCTGGACTGTAAAAAAAGGATGCTGCACCTAAGGCTCAGGCAGTGTGTGGGTGACCCTTGGCCTCCCCTTGGAGGTCAGTTTCATGTTGTCCCCTCTACACTCTGCTCCCTAACTGTATCTTAATTAACACCAACTGTATTCTCAGCCCAACTCTTGTGCTTTTCTACTAAAATTATCATTTGCGCAATTTGGAAAATTAATCAAAAATCACATGGACTTCTTTCCAGCATGGCAAGATAGTTTTATTTCCTCTAATGTCGTTGATTAGTTATCTTTAAGCTGATCTGTGTACACATACTTGTTCAAAGATATAGTTTTGTTTTTGTAATGTTTTCAGGAAAGCAGATTATACCATCTCCCACTGATATATAGTATACTACATAAATGACTTGTTTCAGAATAATCCAAGACCTCTTTACTCCATTGAAGTTGTTCATTTTTTTATTCTGCATTCCAAGCTTTAGCAGGGGATGATTGATGAGCTCTAAAGGCCTGGCTCTTTCCCAGTGCATCCTGACTTGTAAACACGATGTGTTGATTTAGCATACTCCATAGAAACATTACATAATTTGCCAAATAGTTTAGGCATGTTAGTTTCCTTCCCAGTCGAAATGTATTGATCGCTAAAAATGTTTCCCCATCACAAGAGATCTGTATGAATAAAAATTTTATATATATACAGGTATATATATATTAGGTTCACCTTCCACTACAGATCAGTATCAATATCCTTTTGTGAGGGGATATCTTTTTGACTGTGACTAAGTGACAGGCCTTCTCCATACTAAATAATGTTTTTATCGCCATCTTGAGCAGTATCTGAATAGATTGCTTGGGCCCACCAGGAAACAATAGATAAGAGGCCACTAATCAAAATATTTTTTTTTGTCTTAAACTCCTATTCAGTTGCTATGATTTTTGTTAAGGAACATACCATTTTTGTTGGCTTCAAACCTTTACCATCTCTACTTTTCACTATTCTCAGGAATATGTCATAATAGTACAGTTTAAAACTGAGTCCTGGGCCCACTGGGAGTTTTTCCTGTGTCCTGGTCAGCAAATCCACTATAGGCGAAATTTATTAAACTTGAAAGGGCTGATTTTGGCCTTTTTGAGTTTATCCCCTGTAGATCTTGGCTGTTTGATCAGTAGGTATCGATCGATATAACTTTGTAAATAGGCAGAAAAGGCAATATCGATACAAATAGGCTGATCCTCCTGCATTAACTATTAACTAGTCAAAAAACTAGTAAATATCCCTCGAGTGATGTATTTTCTTGATTCCATGCCTTTAGTTTACTTCAAGTTTACTATGTTAATCACCTCTCCCAGATCTGTATTGCATTGTGGATATGTACGACACTGCGTAACATAGAGGCGCTTCATAAATAAAAATACACATACTTGCAAATTCAAAAAAATTTCCATTTGAGAAAACTTTTCTAAAATCAATAGAACTTATTTTACAAAAGACATTGCAGAAATATTTCTTTCAAGAACTGTAACTGTTTTAATCAAACAATAGGGACTTTTGTTTGTTGTACCAAAAAAATAATAATATGTATTTTATTGCAAACAAAATACATTATACAATTACCTATTTTACCAAATGTGAACACTGCAAATGGTTCTGCTGTTCCAATTATATTTTTACATCTATTTTGTTGCTGTGAAGTGTAAAAGATTTGATTATGTTGTAAGCCTTTCTAAAAAGCACCTGCGATACATCGATTTGGGCGAGAGCCAGCAAATCATGTTTCTTTTTTATTTTAAACATTTTGGTTGTGAAAAGAATAAAACCGTCATAATTACCAACTGAGACTACTCCCATCCTTTTAATAATTAATAATAAAAAAAAAAGTGGTATAAATATGATAAAATTAAAATAATGTAAGTACAGAGACGCCTTTCGTAAACGAAGGAAAAATTGGGATCATTTAAAAAAAAAAAAGCAAAAGATTCATCTCTTTAAAAAAAACAAAAACAGATTGAACATGTCATGGGAAGCGCAACAGAATGTCAAATAACTATGTAAAACATTACATCTCGACATCTGTATACACAGATGTCTAAGAAATATCTTTTGCATTAAGCAAATATATTTGACCAAAAAAAAAAAAAAAAAATACATGACTCATTTATTGCATTAATGTTGAATGTGGGAAAATAATCGTAATTTGGGTAATTTACCTTCAGCTGAACAGGACAGGGAAAAAATGCACATTCCATAAACATGAAATAAAAATAGTAAACAATAACATGTGCTTTATGACATCTCATCAACACATCTGTTTATATTAACAGAAGGATGTTTTTCATGTAAATGTTCATGTTGTACTTGACCCTTCTTGTCATACCTTTATATAAAAAAAATGAAAAAAAAAAAAATGCTTGCAGCCTGGTAAATATTACACTTACAGCACATTTGTTCATTAAAACATTTTCCCAAAGTGGCTTATTAGATGGCATGGTTTCAAAACTCTAAAAATTTCAGATGACATATTGTTTTATTGGATGAAAAGAAAATTCATTGCAGGAGTTCATTGCTACATTTTTTTATTTTTTTTTTGTTATTTAGTTTTCATATACATGTTGAAACTTGCATGTCACCACCTGCTGCTTTAGGGATTTACTATCCATATTAAATCATGTTTTCTACAAATAAAAATTAGCTTGGTTGCAAAGATATTTATTATTTGGCTTGTGTAATATCTCCTCTTTCCAGGAAGAGCACTGTCATTCCGTTCTAAACATGAAGAATCATGAAACCCAGTTTGTGCTTTAATCTGACCAATGGATGAACATGTCAAGGAGGGTGTGGTTATGTATTTCAATAAAAAAAAAATTGCAACAGTACGTAATCAATTAAAACATATTGCACGATGGTCATTGCTTAGGTAAATCTCACCAAGTACAGAGGATATTGTTCTTAGTCTTCAGTTACAGATATCTGTGTTGTAGTAAAAATTTGTCAATCTCATTTGGAGGTTTCAGTATTTTATTGAGCATACTTGGTTACTGCCTGGTAACTCAGGTAGGTAATATTTAGAAAATGAAATAAACAAAAAATCAATATATTAGACACATTAAGACGCATCTAAGATTAATGATTAGATATTCTAAACTTTCCTTTATACTGTGACTTTTTGAAAAGTAGCAGAATTTAGCAGATATTTCTATTGCTTTATATTCAGTCCTCAGCCTATTATCCTCATTTTTTGGCTTCATGTGAAATCTAAACAAAAGGATAAGTAAATAGGGAAGTACAGTATATGTTAGAAAATACCCGTGTAATGTTAACCTGGGAATACCATTAAAATTAAAGACAAAAAAGAGCAAAGTTACCTTGCGATGCTTCTCATCAGTTTTCCAAGATGGGTACGCGCTCCCTGGTCTCCTGCAAGCGGAGATCAGTAAACGCTTTAAAGGTACTTCGGCTCACCACACGACCACTCGAGCCGCCTTGCCAAGCCGAAGTACCTTTAACGCGTTCACTGATCTCTGCTTGCAGTAGACCAGGGAGTGCATACCCGTCTCAGCGAACTGATGAGAAGCATCACAAGGTAACTTCACTCTTTCCTTAATTGCCCCCATTGAATCATGGCTGCTTTCCTTACCCTGATTAAAACAGATACCCCACTTAGTTCTAATGATATACAAGTACAACTGCTCAGAGTTATGGTGAAATCTAATAGACTTGAAAAGACCCGATTTCGTCTTTTTGAGTTTATTCTCGGCTGTTTTTCACGATAAATATCGATTGGAAAAAAAATGAAATTGTAGCGGATTTGCTATGGGAATCGCTGTTTTTGAATTTGACAGTCAAATTCACACCTTAGTGAATAACCCCCTAAATCGGGTCTTTTCGAGTTTATTAAATTTCATTTAAAGTCAAAGCATGATTAGTTTGACTTAGCTGACTCACACTGATTTTATCAGTAGTTTTATCAAATAGTGAAAACCAGAAGTAATGACATAATAAAGGAGCAAGAACTCAATCAGTATACAGTATTACAGACTGGTAAGTCTTATCTAAGCCAGGGAGAGCAATACATAAGAGAATGTATTATTCAGGATTATATTATAGATAATAAAATCTTCACAGTATGATTTTATGAAGACCCAGTTCAAACACACAGGTCTGATCATATTTTACTAGGCAATAAGTAGTAAAGTAGTTCAAGGCAATGCAGTTAGAGAAATGAGGGATTTAAATCTTGGAAGCTATCTGATCTTTAACTGAGCAAATAACAATAGCTTCTGATTAAAGGGATACATGACATGAATAATTAAAATGGCACAAATAATTTGTTTGTAGCAAAATAAAATATTGTTTTTGATTTGCACATGGAAATCAGCTGCAAAGATTTGGTGAATTACAAATAGGTTAAGTCAGCACAATGGTCTGTTTATTAGAGGGTGCATTCATTTACCAACCATTTATTGAAGCATCTCTCCACAGGCAGTAATGGTTCAATCATCATTATAAAGGGATTAAATCACTTATACCTCTTCTGGATCTAAGAAACTAGTTTTTCACTGTTATGAAAAAAAATAAACATTTTCAGAAGATTTCACAATTCATTCCCAACTGTTTTATGGTAATTTCATCTAGTAGCAGCCAAATATAGGCATTTAATTCTTAGCTATTCTTTCAGTTTATACATCTCAAAATGTCATGGTTCGAAGTTGTAATGTTTTCATTTTGCTTTATTTTAAACAATTGTTTTTTTTTATATTAAACAATGGATGTCTTTTGTTAATTCATATTTTAACTTATGTCAGATCAACGTTTATCTTCAGATCTGGATGCAAATCAATCCATTCACCTTTGGCCGATAGGACATACCTATTCCACCAGCAGCCATTATTAACCCTCATAGAGAACAGACTGTTCCCTGCATGATGAAAGACCTTAATCGCAAAGGGAGTTCCTTCCCCTCTACAGCAAAAAAATCAGAATAATTCCATTTGCTCCTTCCTCAACATGCTTCATCTCACTCTGCAGATAATCTGTCTCCAAATCCTGCAGAAATGTATAAACTACAGACATTTTTGGCTGAGTCATCATCCTTTCTATAATAAAAATAAAAAATTGCAAATATATTGTAAAAGGGAAGTGTGTGAACCTAAATTTTCTCCTCATAGTGTCACAAGACTTTCCAGAAAAGATATGCACGTGCCAATGCATTAATGAGCTATTTGTCTTATGAATTCTTCTATTACTAAATTTGCCTGTTTTTTTCATATGAATAAAGTTATTTTCACTCCAACATGTCACAGATCTCAAGGAACACACAAGGGGTTACCACGGGAACTGGGACGCCACTAGAGGCACTACAGCAAACCCAGAACCCGTTAAACCACCAGGCGTACCAAACATAAATACATAGGGATATTGGTGCAAGGTGGTTACTCCTCTAGAGGCACTAAGGTGTACTGTGGAAAAATGCAGGAAACACACACTAACATGGTGGTACACCTCTGAAAGAGCTAAGGTGTACAGGAGTGCAGAATAAGGAGACTTGAAGCACGTAGTGAACATAGGGTAAAGTATGGATCCTCTGTACCACAGAGGGAGTTGACTCTGGTTATCCCTGAGGCGCGGAATCTAAGGAGGGCCAGGTCTCCACCCTGAAACCTCTGTAATGGGGTATGGCCTTTGTGTCAGGCTCGTCGCAGGTGGTGGCCCTTAGGTTAACCCCCCCCCCCCCACACACTGGTGGCAGCTGGATAAATGACTTGGAAACACTGGTGGAAACCTGGAAGAGCTGAATTGCAACTGGATCACTTGGAGCAGCTAGTAGAAATGTCACTCACAGCACCCCTGGGCACCCAAGAAACTATAACTCTCAGCACCTCCTGGACACAGTGCAGAGTACAATATCCACTCGTTTGACTATCACTCTTGGCTCAATGCTATGAAGTCATACTGGTGCTGAATTCACTGAAGCTGCGCTGCTAGCTGTGAAGAGACTCTCTCAGATGAGGCAGAACCTTTTAGCTGAAGACACATGGAGATAATCCCTTTAAGAAGCTGCATCTCTGAGGCAGTAGCAGGCTGTAACAAAGGACATAGATAGACAGGCAGATCACTTGCAGAAAATGCCAGGCTAGAAGATCCACAAGATGGATGACAATTGATACTCCAAAGCTGTGCTAACCGCAGTGCTCATATTTAAATCCCCAGCTGCTGACGTCACGTGTGATTGGCTGAGAATCCCGGAAGTGCTGGCTACACGCAGCCCCAGTGCTTGCCGGCAGCAGAAATGCTGGAGATACGAGCAGCGCAAGAGCAGAGGTAAGCGCTGCTCAAGACACAACATAACAAATATCAAAAATATGAACCAATTCTGATAAAGCCAGGTAATAATGAACACTCCAGGCATTTCCTATGAAAGTTAGAGATTTAGTTTGCATTATTTAAAATGCTTAATTAGGCCATGGTCACAGTAGTGATTTGCATATATGTATCTTTTTATTTATAAAGCGCCACAAGGTTACACAGTGCTGTACAATCCAGTAATAATACAGACAAGGGTAAAGTGTGGAACAAAGAACAAATGAAGTAAAATACAAGCATATAATCAAGACAATACATCACTCTAAGTACCAGCTCATGATCGAAATGAGAGGATGTATGTCCCTGCCCCATAGAGCTTACAATCTAACTAAGATTTGGATAGATTGAATGCCACCACATCCTGGTGGCTATCTCTCCTTTTCCCCTGTCCATCACTGTCATTTAGCACATCCAAGAAAGGGAACTCCATACTACACTGGTGCCAAAAACTGGGGAACTAGCCCCAGATTTATTAAAGGCAGTTACATCTCAATGTTCGGGGGAACCATAGTTGTTGGTACGTTACATTTGAAAGTTGTGCATCACTGACTCATTTACTCAGCTATCCATTCTGGATTGTAATTGGCTGGTCCAGCAGAGGTTGGGAAAGCTGCCACTGTAGCCAAGTAAAAAATTAAGTTAAAATAGTTCTTATCAAAGCAGGCTACAACTGTGCCCTAGAGACACCTGTGGATTAGTTGGCCTGTCAGTTTGATCATGCCTCCCCATCCATCACAAACTGTCTGCATTTTCTGCTTCAGTCTATGTTTGTCTGCTCAGTATGGCACACTGCTCCTCCACTTTTACAGAGTTAAAGAGGCCAACAGGGCCAGTAGTCACACGTCAGCCAGCAGCCACCCAAAAAGGCAGCCAGCCACCAGTCACCAATCAATTCATCTGCCAAGCAGAAAGTTAGCCAACTTTCGTCAAAAATGCCAGCCGACTCCCAACCAAATAGCCAAACAGCTGCCAGTCAAGAAAGCAAGCCAGCCACCAGAACAACAAGCAAGACAGCCAGTTGCCAGCCAGAAATTTGAGTCAGCCAGTTGCCAGTCAAGGCACCAGCCAATCAGAAAGCCAGCCAAGATAAACAACCAGCTGCCAACTAATCAGAAAGGCAGCCAATAAATCCAGCCAGCAGCAAACTGACAGTGAGCTGGCAGTGAATGGAATGGAATTCTTTCTGAGCAGGAACATGAACTATTACTTTATATTTTTAGTTTTTTTTTTGTTTGTTTGTTTTTTTTATTTTGCTGCCACTGCTGCCCATTTAACAAAAATTTCAGAGAAGTGAGTGTAAGCATTTCTCTGTTTGTGGTTTTTTTTGTTCACACAAGGTTGCACAGCAATGATGGTTCCATGAAGGGCATCACCAGAAATATAGTATGTTTATTTGTACCCAAGAGAAGGAGAAGATGTGTACAGTGGAATTATAAAGGCACAGATACTAGCCAAAAATGCCAGGCAGCTAAGAAATACGGTCAGTTGCCAGCCAAAAAAAACCAAGCCAGTCAGCTGCCAGCCAAGCAATCCAGTTATATAGAAAGCCAGCCGGCTACCAGTCAAGAAAGCCAGTTATAAAGAAAGCCAGCCAGCTACCGTCCAAGAAATCCTGTTATATAGAAAGCCATCCGGCTACCGGCCAAGCAATCCAGTTATATAGAAATCCAGCTGGTTACCAGTTCATAGTGCAGTGGTATATCGCCTGGTGCTTTCTTCTACACTATTTCAGTTTTATAAATTTAGGAGCAATCAGGGAAGTGAATAAAAGAGACAAATTTTACGGAGGTCTAGTAACCCATAGCAACCAAATAGAGGTTAGTTTAATTATTCTTATCTTACTATTCTATAGATATACTGTACTAG
>WMED01023681.1:0-11395 GCA_019650415.1 Pipa parva
TTCATACACACAGACACACAAAAAAAAAGTACACATGGTAAAATATAAAAATGGAGTTCCCGCCCACCATGTAATTAAACAATCACCCAAACTCATTCATTTCCCAACAGTATAAAATGTATAAAAGTTGGTGTGACAGGGTCAACATTTTGGTCTTTGACAAGTCTCCAGCAACCCCAGCAGATATATACATACACAGCCACATTATTAAACACATATTACACACCATTGTGTGCACATAGAGACCCATTCCCACACAAAGGCTTCTTTATATTCCACAACACCCAAAGTAAAGGGAAACAAAGCCTTTGTCCTGCTTTAGTAAATATCCCACCGTATCCCCATGTTATGAATGATGTAGCCAATGGCAGTGGCGCGCCCCTTCCCACAGCAGTCAAATAAATAAAGTGATTAAATGCTACAAATCTGGCTGCTAATTCTGCATATAAATCTTATTTAGCTTTAACCCAGGATTGACAGAGCTCCATGAAGTGAATCCATCAAGTATAGATTGTGGGGATAAGTGGGGGAGTGTCCCTCCCCTGGATCCCTAAAGTAAAGTGCTTATTGTATGTCCTGCTGAGCACACTGGGATTTGTTGCAATTCTCAGCACTGTTGCATTACATTTATCTCATTCACTGAAAGAGTACAAGAAGGTAGATGAATAATTATTAAATGGCAGGCACTGGATTGAAGCTAATGCAGAGTGGAAGTAACAAATAGCCTCTCACGTTACTTTCTCCCATGTAACTTGATCACAAGATCCCATGGTCATTTATTGTTTCAGCTGGGATTTCACTACAACTGACCAGCAACAAGCAATCTACAGCTGGTGTCAGCAGCAACTACATGTGACACAATCATTGCAAACCATCTCCATTCAAGCCTCTGTAGTTGCATGTTATTAGCACATTGTGCAGGCAGTGCGGTGGCTCAGTGGTTAGCATGCAAATACAGAGGCTTGAATGGAGATGAGGCTGGTTCATGTTCTCCCCACACCCCCATGGGCCCCCTCCAAGCACCCCAGCCTCCCCCCACAATCCAAAAAACATACATATGCATGTGTGACTGAATAGAGAAACTAGACTGTAAGCTCCACAGGGCAAGGACTGAGGTGAATGATGAATCTTTGTAAAGCACTGCATAATATAGTATGGCGATCTAAAAAAAAAATTTGCATTTAATCATGTGCAGCTGTCCATTGACAGCTAATAAAGAACCATATATACTCACCTTGCATGCAATTCTAGTAACAAGTGCATTTGTACCACCAGTCACACAGTGACATTGGGAATGCAGAGATGTGCATTGGCCCTTAGGAATAACTCACAAGCACTCAATTTGCTCCCTAGATAAACAACTAAGCAATATAATGTTGACATACAGGTATATACTTACATTCAGTCCTGGATCTATGAAGCAGAATAACTAATGCCACCATGGGCTGAATTCCTCTAACAGAATGTGCTAAGACTCAAAGGAAAAGGGTTTATTCTGCTCTGATAAACACAGATACCAGGGGGCACAGCTGAATACATAATGGGGTATTGTCCTCCTGCCTGGGAGGTCCAGAATCTGGACAATTGCACAAGACTGGCCATAGCATCCAAGCAGATTCCTAATGGTGGGCAAAAGGAATTTTTACTGAATGCTAGTGTTACTGGCTTTTTAATTAGCAATCAGAGCGAGGTCACAAACAAATGCCAACTGCTAGAAATAGATTATTTTATTATGAAGAGAACAGAGTTTTTGTTTCCTGAAGGCCCTGGGGATCTGGTCACATTGTGGCCCACTACTCAGCAAGGCAAATATGTCCCAAGCTTCTCCCGCTGTGAATTCTCTCAGCCAACCAGAGACACGGCTCTTTGTTACTTGGACAAGATTTTCTATTTTCTCCCTCCCAAAAGGATTTGGCATTGCCTCAGCTGGTGGAGAAGCAATGATCAGAGCTGTAGTCCCCTCGCTTGTAAAATCAGCTGACAGATTTCCCCACACATGTAAATGGCATATTGTTAGCAATGCTACATACCTGTAGAGCAGGAATGGCAAACCTATGGCATGTGTGCTAAAGAGGGAATGCAGGGCCCTCTTTGTGGGCACATACACCATTGCCACCCTGCCTTCAATGCAGGCCATGGACCCAACCTGACAGTTTTCATCCCGGATCCGGTGCCTATACTGAAGAAGCACTTCGGGGGACAGTGCTGGTGAGTGATGTCACCTTTTTGGCACTTGATGCCAAAAAGGTTCACCACCACTGCTGTAGAATATAGGGCAATGGTTTATGACAGAGGTTCTCAACTTGTGGGTCACAATCTTGTCGGGGGTCAAATGATGATTTGCCAGGAGTCACCTAATACCCCTCCGACTGTTGCGGATTTCCCATAACCTTTATTTGCGACTATTTAAACTCGTGACTACATCAATATTTCCATAGTAAAGTCGCAACTGCGACAATATTCCCATAGTGATTATGGGAATATTGTCGCAGTCTTGAATTTACTATGGAAATATTGTCATGGTCACATCTTTAAAATTGTCGCGGTCGTGGATAAAGGGTCGCAGCAATAAAAAGGTTGAAAACCACTGGTTTATGGGAAGATACTAGCAAATATGTCTCTGTACAAAGCCCTGTAGCAGGAAGGCTATAATGCACACATGCAGTAAAACGAGAGAAGACTTTTAAAGGTGTTAGTATGCCTTTAAATGCCTGAATAGTTCTACTTTTGGGGAAGAAAAGACAATAACTGACAAACAAAATAGCAGATGTATTCCCAGGTTGATTGCGAATCCAATACAGAGTTATATTATGTATGTATGCATATATATATATATATATATATATATATATATATATATATATATATATATATATATATATATATATATATAAATATAAACAAAATATTCCCCATTTTGACTCCACGGGTCCCATTGTACAAAGAGAGGGAAAGTCGCCATTGCATTACTCTGAGCATCCAGATAAAAGAAATGTAATCCTCTAGGCATGCTGGAACATTAATATCACTTTAGAAAAAGCACAGTATTGACACATCACTGGCCACACAAGCCAAAACAGGTATCACCATTCCACTGAACAAAACCGCACAAGATCGCTGACAACATTCTACAGACAGTGTCAAGTTAAGAATAAACAGAACTCGTGTTAAAGGGAAACTAAATCATGGAAACCATGGCATCCATATTGCAGCACTCGCTGTACATGTAAATATAAAATAATTCTTATAGTAATGTGATGTATGCTTCCTTGGGAATGCTATAGGGGACCTGGAGAATCCTGTCGGTAGGTCCATATGAACGCTGACATTAATTTTGATAGGGTTAAGCTCTTAAAATAAAACATTATATTATCATTACAGATTTACATTCCTATTGTAATCTGTCTTAGAAAAACATAAATTTTACAACAGTCAGTTCTGCCCCCTTTAACTGTGCAGGTTCCATTTGTTCACATCTGATTGGACTACGTGGGTGTACCAAACATTCTAATCAGCACAGCTGGTGATAATTGTGGAGCATAAGAAACCATGTGGGCTCCCTCTGCATACTGCAGTGAACTGTAGGAAAACATGTCTCTATGTGTCACTGTTTACTGCTTGCAACAACATACACAGGGAAATGTACGATCGCATTTACCTCAACGTGAGATGCATTGCTACATTTATTCCTGGACTTAGTAAAACCGCAATAAAGTGCCAAGTGCAGCCAATGTAGTATGTATGGATTCAAGGTGACAAAGTGCTTTTTTATAGGTCAATACTTATATAATAATAATAATTTACAACAGTCACCTTGCACACTCTAGAAGGTGACTGTTGTAAATGATTTGTCACCACAACATTTCCAGCATTCAGGGTCTATTCAGCCAGAGATGGAACAGCTGACCATGTTACACTGGGCATTGTAGGTGTGGATTAAATAAGGATAAAGACTCCTAATAAACCAGCAACATAATAAACCCACAATCTTCCCCTTCCAAGCCACCTACTGGATTATTACTTGTTCTGCATGTATTATTACATTACTGCCATTGTAGTAATTCAGCTTCGCCCTCTGCTGAAAGGTGGTGTCTTGAGCACAGACTTCTACAGAGCATGTGTGAAAACTAGCACTGAGTATGTCTCATTGATGTTCACAGTCAGGCAATATGTCAGGGTTCATTAGCATATTAATGAGTATCCAACAAGGCAGCCCTGAGATACTAGCACCAGCAGTTCTATCAGATAACACTACAGCCTAAAGGTACTGGTTTACTGCTCCATGGCATAGGAGTTTAGGCTGGGAGGCCCTGTACATTCAGTTATGGTACATTATATTAGTTCTGCAATGAATAGTATACGCCCGGCTTTCATGTGAATAAACAGGGGAATGTGTGCTATTGAGAAACAGTGGGAAACATGACTATTCATGCCCCAACAATAAACCTCTATGAGACAAGTTGGAAAGTAGCCGCAGATTGGTTATTCCCCTATTCTCTCTCTCTTTACGTGGGAGGCTCGTTAATTATATTCCTTACACTAATTCCAAAAATGGGCTTATTCAGCCCAAAGTGAGGCAGGAGATATGTTCAGGCGATGTTGGATCGAGAAGTTGAGTATTTGTGCATATTCAGGATTGACTGCAGGTCGGACAATATACAACTAACATCAAGTACAGAGGCTGAGATAGGCTGTGCTACAGGCTACAGGCCAGTAACTTCAGTGAAAACATTAAGAAAACTTTTACTTTGCCTTTTTACTGTTACTGTGACAACAAGAGAATGGTGGGGGGAATGTAATACATACACCCACAAGGCTCCAGGCCAGAAGCAATGGAACAAGTGGAGTTTGCTGCTCTATATCACTAGCCAGGTTCACAGGGAAGGGATTCTTTGTGTGTTTTACAGTCCACAATTCCCAATGTGGCGTCCCTGAGTATAACCAGTGTATTGGTTCTGTTCTGTAGAACAGTACGACATTCAGATCCTCAGCAGTTAGTTATACCTCTAACTGGACCAAGGTCCCTTTCAAATGAGAAACTCTTTAAACCATTTTCTCTTTCTGCCCCCCACATCTGGAATTCTATATCCCTTTATCTTCACCAGGAACATTCCCTCTGCACTTTTAAAACCAAACTGAAGTCCTACCTTTTGGAGCACTAGCACCGATATTTAGCACTGACTTTTATGTATATATTTTATCCTTTAAAATAATAATTAGTTATTTATGCTTAGTGTTTGTATTTATTGACCAGTGCTTCAGCACACTGTTACAGCTCTTATTACCCTTCTGTGTATGCAAGTCTTCCTCCCATTTAGAATGTAAGCTCTACAGAGCAGGGACCTCCAGCCTCTTGTTTCAACCAAAACTTAGTACTATAAGGAGCATTCTGGCCAAAAAACAAACAAACCTTTAGTTCTTTATGTTAATTACTAACTTTTATTAAATGCAATTTAAAAAATAAATAAAATCCTTACCTGTAAAGAAGTGCTGTACAGCAGTTCTGTGTTGCAGACTCCATCTTCACACTCTGCCGGTGACTCTATGGCGTCCCAAATCACCGGATCCTCTTAAGAAGCGCAGTCCTCTCCAGCCGCACTGATAATGAAGCCCCGCATCGGCATTTCCTATGTTACATGGGAGAGCGTGTACGTGATCAACACGTCCTTCCCTGGATGATGTGCATGCTCTCCCATTTGACATAGGAAATGTCGATGCGGGGCCTCACTATCAGTGCGGCTGGAGAGGACTGCGCTTCTTAAGAGGATCCGGTGATTTGGGACGCCATAGAGTCACCGGCAGAGTGTAAAGACGGAATCTGCAACACAGAACTGCTGTGCTGCACTTCTTTACAGGTAAGAATTTTATTTATTTTTTAATTGCTAATAAATTACATTTAATAAAAGTTAGAAATTAACAAAGAAATAAAAGGTATTTTTTTATTTTTGGCCAGACTATTCCTTTAAAGTGAAGTATCCTTGTGATAATATACTTGAATTGTACAATGCACTTTTCCTTTGCCTGTAATCTTGCTGAATTGTACAGCGCTGTGTAAATTTGTGGTGTTTTATAAATAAAATTATACATACCGTACATACATACATACTGTACAAACAAGCAATTGAATGAGGAAGGATTAAGGGAGATAGAACCTTGAGCAGTTCAGCTGGTTTTCCACTTGGGATAAATATAGCGGTGTTGGGGGGTGTAGTAGACAAAAGGTAAATAGCAGAGAAAGTATAATATAAACTAGCTCACTTCTGGGTAATTCTAGAATGAGATGGTACCCAAACAGTGCTGCTGAAATATTCCACTGGACTCAAAGGATCCCAATCCCTCCCTTGTCAGCCCTGGCCAATGCAGTTCGGTGAACATTTCATGTGTTTCTGCTCTCTTTAATCCTCCCTCGGAATTGAGCATCAGATTCAGATTCTGTAGTATCAGAATGGGCTATAGCTGACACAACTCCAGCAATTCTCTTGCTACTTCCAGTTACTTAGTTGCAACTACAGAATCAGCAATAAACACAAAAGTCTTAGGCTCCCCCCCACACAGGATTCATTGCGACCTTGAGCAAGACACAGGGTCATTAACCCCATTCCAATCTGTGGTTATAGGGGATGAGACCCAGACACATTGGTTTGATTCCAGTTCCCGTAATTTGGATTTATAATTTATAAATGATCATTTTTCCCACAAGCAGAGCCCACATGCTCAGCGGCTCCCATCTGATAATGTCACTGATGTGCTTATGGGAGCTGCACCGTTAGCTCTACATCAGGGCTTATTCACATTGGCTGTCTATGTGTGTGTGAGCGAATAGGGAATCTAGATTGTAAGCTCAATGGGGCAGGGATTGAAGTGAATGATGAATCTCTGTAAAGCACTGTGTAATATATCAGCGCTTTATAAAAATGAATAAATATATACATGCTGGCTACACTGTAGCAGCGCTCCCAGCTACAGCCTTTACCAGTAGAAATCCCAGTTCACATTTGTTGTAGGTTTTACTGCAGTTTTAGTAGATTTTATTGCAATATGACCATGCACAGCTTTATCAACTGTGAACAGAAAAGCACAGGAGACTGCGACAGACATGCAACTCCCATAAAAATACATAGGGATAAATGCAGATGCAATCAATGGCCATCTTCACCCGTCCACGCCAATGTTCCCTGTACTAAATAAAATGTATAATAGCTCGGCTTCCTTTCAATAATGACTTGGAAACAAGATACAATGTATAAAATCGCGCTGCAGAGAGCGAGCAGCAGATTAGCATCCGTAAATAAATGAATATCCTGGAAGCAGAACCTTATCTAACCTCTAAAATGTCATTCCTCTGTCCTGCTAAGAGATAAAGGTTTCCATTAAGCTGACCTGGTATCAGCCTGCTTACTCACATTCCAGCCCCATTTCCCAGAAGCCTCTGCCTTGGCCAAGAGAGCAATAGCTAAAAGGCCAGAATGCCAGGCACCAAACAGGAAGGAAATCAGCCCAGATTACATTGTATCACTAAAGTGCAGAGCCTACCAACTCGGCTCTGTTCATGCGACTAACACATCTTGTTAGAATGATTTAGGCCAGGGACACACTGGCATATAGGTGTGCCTCTTTTTTGTTTGTTTGTTTGTTTTTAAAAGTACATAGCGGAAATATACCATCGCAGTTCACTGGCGTGTTTTTGGGACGCGTTTTACATATGAATAAATAACATTTGCGCGTCACTTCCATGTGTGACCACTACTGTTCAATTCCTATTGTTACTAATCCTGAACTAATTGTACAATTCCTATTGTTACTAATCCTGTTGCATTGTTTGTGTTGTGCTCCATATGATTGAAAAAATGTGATATGAAGCGTCACCGCGCATATTCCTCTCTATGAAACACGTGTGTCATTGTACACGCAACAGTCATTGCTTTCAATTGTTTTTCATGTCGCGCTTTAAAAAAACAAACAAAACAAAACAAAATACAAACAACGCACACCATATGCCAGTGTGACTCTGGTCCTATACTTTTTCTGCCAGTTTTACAGGATGGTGGGATTGAGGTAGAGACTGCACTGAGGTCCCAGCATTCAGTGGGCTGGAGACTGCACTGAATTCCTAGCATTCTGTGGTTCGGAGACTGCACTGAATTCCCAGCATTCAGTGGGTTGTTGGGTAGAGACTGCACTGAGCTCCCAGCATTCAGTGGGTTGTTGGCTACAGACTGCAATGAGCTCCAAGCATGCAATGGACTGCTGGCTGAGAGTAGTAGCAGCATTTGTAGAAGGAACTTTGTTCCTGAATGACTTGCTGCATGGTGTAAAAGGTGCAACTTACGGAACAAATCCACTTTGTGGCTCCTTCTTTCCATTATATTGTGAAAGGGCTGTGGGCTTACCCACTGTGAAAGGGCTGTGGGGTTACCCTATGGCTAATACCATCGGTCTGGGCCCCTATCACGATATATCACTGGCCGGACAGTGCTGGTTTACAGACTGTGCTGCTCTGATGAGTCAGCCTAAACCAAGTAAAAATATACATTTTCCCCAGTTCCATCCAGGGCATCTCTCTGTGTATAAATATTTATATTGAGCTCAATTTGTAATTGTAACCCAGTTTAACAGAAGTTCATGCGCTGCAGATTTTACAAGCCCTTCTGTGGTATTTCCAATCGCCCCTTACCTCCCCCCACACTAAACCTTTCCCTCAACCCCCTCCAGCTAGGGCCGAGCAAGGAAAACAAAGGAGTGTATACTCTGGGGATGCTCTGCAAGGGGTAAATGCCTTCAGATCACTGGACCAGGAATGGACAATCTTGATCTTTCCCTGGTTAACCCTGCCCACCCCTGGAATCAGGCCTTAAAACAGCGTTGAAATGTAACACACACAAATGGTAGAACTGGCCCTTTCTGGCTAATGAGAAGGGCTACTATAAGACACTGGGAGCACTGCTGTGTTTATTCCTTTTCATAGCGCATCCACCATAACATAATGGCCCGTTTAAATGTATGTATAATTTTATTTATAAAGTGCTACAAATTTATGCAGCGCTGTACAATTCAGCAATTGTACATTGTATTCAAAAAGTGTACCTGAATCAGTGTGAAGGAGCAATAAAATAATAATAATATAATAAAGTGACCTCATTTGTTTAGTCTAGAGCAGCGGTTCTCAACCTGTGGGTCGCGACACCAGCCGGGATCGCACGGCCATCCCACGGGGTCGAGAACCTCTGCGACACTCAGAAGAGCCCGCAGAACCCTTCTTATAAGGGTTACTGCGGGGTGACGTCGGCTGAAAACGTTACCACATGACTCGCGTACGTGATGACATTTCGCCCAAACGTCATCATGCGATGCGCGGTGACGTCAGTGCCGGGGGTCACGGCATATAAAAGGTTGAGAACCGCTGGTCTAGAGCTTACATTTAAAGAAGGTCCCCTACCTATAGCTGATACTCTGAAAGTACAGGGTCTGTTGGGTTAAACTGCTATATTATAAAGCAGTAAATCAGTACCTTTGGGATGTACTGTAGTGCTCTCTTATAAAACTGCTGGTGATAGTTTCTCATGGTCGCCATGTTTTGATCCTCATTAATATGCTAATAACCCCTGATGCGTAATGACATATAGGGGGTAATTCAGCAAAGTGCGAACTTACCTGGCGATCCTTCGATTCACCTTGCCGAAACTGGTACGCGCTCCCTTCTATCCTGCTTGCGGAGATCAGCGAACGCTTTAAAGGTATTCCAGTTTCGCGAGGCAACTCGAGTGGTCGCGAGGTGAGGCGAAGTACCTTTAAAACATTCGCTGATCTCCGCGTGCAGGAGAGAAGGAAGCGCGTACCAGTCTCGGCGAGGCGAATTGAAGGATCACCAGGTAAGTTCGCACTTTGCTGAATTACCCCCATAGTGTTTGGTTGGAGAGTGTCACATGGTCCATTAAAGGAAAACTTCCACAGCTTTAGGAGAAGTTTGTAAAAGTAAAAATAATGACTTTAGCAAATGCTTTTCCCTTGCTGTGGAAGTACAGCATAGTGGCCAAGCACTGTTTTTATATGGAAGGTTGTGTGTTCAAATCCTGATTTTTTTTTTTTTATTTAGTTTTATTCGGTAATTAAATCCTTTTAATTTTTTCTTTATTCCTCCTGTCATTCTAACTGTCCAGTCAATACACACACAGCTGGTTTCACACATGCTCTGTAAGAACAATTTGCCCTGGGCCATACTTTTCTCTCCAAGGGGTGAAGCTACATAGCTACAATGGTTGCCTTATACTTGTAAATAATGCATGTAGAAGAAGCAGAGATAGTTAACTTGTTAGCTTGGAAGGGGAAGATTATGGATTTATTGAGCTGCTGGAATGTAGGATAAATTAACTATGGGATTTATTAGGGGACTTCAGTTACTCTTTAACTGGATACTGCACCATACCTCATCAGCGCAGCATTAATAGTGAGATAAAACCAAGAGAATTTGGATTCAACTGTTAAGTCCTGAATGGCTTGTGGGAAGGGAAAATCATATGTCTGAGTTCAGTGGAAGAACACATTCCTATTATCTGTCTGTACATTTCCTAGCGTGTGTACAGTAAATAATATAGAGCACAAGGCTGGGCTGTTGTATACCATAGCTGGGCCGCGTGCCTCATGGCTCCATATTAACAAGGTGATAATGTATTTCCCACAGAGGATTAAAGACAAGCAGACAAATGTATGTGGGCAGTGTGTGCTACACTCATGGAATGTGCCAGTTGTTCACTGGGTTTCCTCTCGGTCAACAGTCAGTGACCTAGAATACTCCCTAAACTAGTGACCCTGCAAGCGCAAGTGTACCGCGCACTCTAATAAATACTGGCAACCATCGCATAATGTGCAATCCAGTAAACACCAGCAACCGGCATGCAATCTAATAAATACCGGCAGCCTCCGCATAATGCATGCTCTAGTAAACACTGGGAGAGCGTCGGTGAGGGAGAGTTACAGTGCGAGAATGTTGCAGAGCATTGGTGAAGGAGAGTTACAGTGCGGGAATGCTGCAGAGCGTCGGTGAGGGAGAGTTACAGTGCGGGAATGTTGCAGAGCATCAGTATGGGAATGTTACAGAGTGTCAGTATGGGAGAGTTACAGTGCGGGAATGTTATAGAGCAGGGGCCTTAAACTCGCGGCCTGTGGGCCAACTGCGGACCCGACACAAAGGGAGTCCTAGCTGACTCCCTCCGTGCAAAGAGGAGGGCTCCTGTGATCCGATCGGTCACATGAGCCAATAGGAACCCGGGAGTGCATGTGATCAGCGCTTCAGAGTTCCTTCTCTTCAGTCGGCTGCAAGCCTGCGGCAGCCTGTGCAGGTGCTGCTGATCTCTGCAAGGGGGGGGTAAGTACCAGTCCTCCCGACCCCCCCCCCACA
>WMED01023682.1:0-11394 GCA_019650415.1 Pipa parva
GGGTCCAACCCGTTACTAGCATGGTGTACCTAATAAAGTGGCCGGTGAGTGTATATAATTGTCTTTAGATCCTCTTTACAGAAGGAATACCTCAATTGTCACATTATTTCTGCAATGGGTTGAAGACTCATCTAGCTATGCTTATAACAGAGCTGATCTCATATGGTGGAAGGGGCTAAAATAAAGTTTGCACGTACAGTTTTGATTCTACTTCATTAAGGCACCATAAAATGAACTGTGGAGGGCTAATAATAAGGTTTTCATATACAGGCTGTGCACTACATCCACACTGTGCTGGTGCCTTTGTGCCCTTTTCCATATAGGTGTCTTAGATAAGTAATGCATATTTTCAAGAAAGACACATAAATTTAAAGCTAATTGTTGTTTAAGTCACTTTCTGAACAATTTTCCTTCAGGTGTACACCTGATCATACCTCTTATTACCAGCCCTGGAACATACAAGAGCTACCACAAACATCAGGTTCATGTTAAACTCTTTAGTCTCTATACCAGTGATGGCAAACCTTTTCGCCACTGAGTGCTGAAAAGTTGATGTCACTCACCAGCACCTTCCCCTGAAGTGCAGGTGCTGATGAGTGACATTATCACGCCTGCATTGGGGGAGGAGTGATATGCTTGGTCATTTCAGTAATTCATAGTTTATAATTGTTTGAGGCAATGCAGCAGTAGCCCCCAGTCAGTTAATGATCCCCAGTGACTGAAATACAGATAGTTGGTTCTACTAGCAAGAGGTACTGCTATACCACTGTGCCAAATTTTATTTTTGGTAAGCCTAAATGTTAAGGCTACAATGTAAAACATAGGTTCCTCATCAGTAAGCAGGGAACCTTTACTTAGTTTATAACCTAAAACAAGATATATTATGACAATTTTAGAGGGAAAGAATGAAGTGATTCAAGATAGCATTTTTATAAATGGGTTAATGGAGTGTTTTAAATTCATTTTTTATTTTCTTTTATACTTTCCTTATTATATTTATTTTTAATATTTTTTTATTACATGGTTTTTTTAACCTGAGTGGACATAGTTTGCTACATTTTTGTTACTATTTATTTGATAAAATGTATGTCAGCAACATAAAAGTTTTCTAAGAGTGTTAACAAAAAACTATTTTTATTTTTCTTCCTTTTATATATAAAATTATCCCACTGTAAATAATGTTTTGCCAGGTCTGCAACAATCTTAGTCAAACTGGCAAAAAGTAAATTCGACGGTTCAGTGAAAACAAGGTTGAGCTAAGAAAAATATAACAAAGCTGAAAACCAGAGGAAAAGATGTACAAATAGAAATGTGTTTTTGGAAATGACCAAGTAACACTAGGCATAAACAAATGCATAAACCAGTGAAATGTATTGTGATTTTATAAATATGTATCCAAAAATTGAGAAAACTTTAAAAGCCATAAAAACTTTATGTAATAAATTGTTTGAAAATAATTTAGTTATGATTAAGTTCATCAGCAAGTACTATAACAAGTAAATAATCAGATTTTGTAAAATATCACTACGATTTTTAGAAAAATAATTTTGCTAGAATTTTGTGGAAAAAATATTTTACAGAAAATCAAATTAAAGCATTGCATTATTGACAATGTAACATACAAACTAATAAGCTTTTAAACCATGTGAAATATAAATGTTGCTGCTTTCAGTGCTTATGCAGCAATTAATGGAGCATATTAGTGCTTGAAAATTGGCAACGTTCTCTCAAATCTAGGAAATGTAACATTTTTACTATAAGTAATTTTCTAATAAAAAGAGTAATTTTAAAATTATAAATTGATACATTTAAATACTTAAGTAATTTTGTCTATATACCCTTATATCACTGTCATTGTCTGCCCTTTAAAAATAACTAAGTTTCTTTGTCTTTGTATCACAATAAAAGGTCATTCACTGGCAGGATTTATACGTTAAAATGTCAAAGGCTATTTTTTTTCTTGTAATTTTATTAGACAGTTTTGTTTCCATTCTATATTTCAATTATTTATTCTTAACTAGAAAATGAGTTTTTGTAATGCTTTGGTTTAGAACAATTTCATTTTGTATCTTCATCTAAAATAAATTATAGTATGGCTTTTTGTTTTATGTTCACAGAAACAAAAACAAAAAAAACACTTAAAACCATGTCTAGTTCCTAAAGGTTACAATACTTCTCAAGTTATTTTGCTCCCAAGTGTGGAATTTACCAATTTATATTCTAATCTTACCATTTTGAAGTTTCAACTCTTTTCCTGTGCAAATAAAATCTCTGTGATATAAGGGCTTAGTCATTTAGCACTACAGAGCATAGGGAAGTTGATCAGATACTTTTCTTGTGCATTGTTCATTTGTGAATTCTCCTCCACATTTCCCCCCTTTCCTATCATTCTTCAGAAATTTAGCCATATTCTTTTCACTTTTTTCTTGCCACTTTTTCACTTTCACCATATTTTTGAATTACGGACATACAAGTTATGATGAATTTTTTTTTTTAAATACAAAAAAAGCAATACAAATTTTATACAAAAAAACCTTAAAAACAGCAAAAAGGAAATCTTCTTAATTTTTCAGCTTACTGTATTTTTTTATTATTTGTATTTTGATTTAATATCCATTCTAAGTTTTAGCCTAATTTTCATACCTCACATGTCCCTTTATTTTATCCCCTTAGTGTATGAATTGAAAACATGAATTACTGAATCATGCAATATATATTATTTATCGTCAGATTTTTTTATATAAACTGCAGGTGCTGCTGCTGCTGCAATATTATGCTTTGATGAGCTATGTTGAAATATTATTCATAGACATTAATAAAACATCAGCTTTTAATTGTCAAGTTAAGTTTAAAAAATTGTCAAATCGCGTCAAACAAAAATTCGGCAAAGGTTTTGCTAAAACTCATTAAACTTCTGCACGTGGGATGTTTATAAAAGGGAAACATGTCTGCTTATCTTTTTCAGTTCATTCTGTTTAATGCTAATTAGATGCATTTGATGTCATTTAAAAAGAATCCATCTCACAACTATCCCATGAGAAATAAAGGTTACATAGAAAGACTAAAAGAGTTGCTCTTCCCTTTAAAAACAAAAAGGTCAGGTTCACAGAGCAATATTATACCAACACCTTAAAAAAATGAATGTATTACATATTTTACACTTGCATAAGAATACTTGAAAGAAGATCCAGACAAATAGAAAAATATAGCGTATAATACTTTTAATAATTGAGAATAGATTAAAAAAGTATCACTCTCACATTCCATAAGGAAGTAGAAAAATATCAGTCAGAAGGTTTAGCTTGAAGTTCAAAAAGTCCTTCCTTGAAACCCTATCTATTCCAACGCATTTCACCTATGTGTATGCTTCCTCAGGGAGTAGTAAAAATCATAGTTCTATCCCCAGTTTAAAAAGACCAGCAACCAGAAATTACATAAAGCCCTAATTCCAGTGCCTTGTGCATTCATTACTATGCTGCAAAAACTAATAAATACCTAGAATAGGCTTAGAGCAATAAATACCTCTACTATCATCATTGCATTTTACCTCTTACCAAAGATACATGAAAGTTTGGTAAATCCTCCTGGAAGACCAATTCCTCACAAGTAATCTTTCATAATACATTGATTTTCTACAGCCTTATGTTAAGTCCTTGAAATCATATCTGAAAGACATCCTGAATCTACTTAAAAATCTGGAATGAAAAGATGGTTTAATTTGGGGGACAGTGAATGTAAGTTCATTGTACACATTAATTGAACATAAGACAAGGGTTGATGTTAATTGAACATAAGACAAGGGTTGATGACATTGAGTGAAGTTCTCAAGGAGGATATACTACTCACGGTAGAGCGCAGAGAATTTATTTTGAATGGTATTACATTTATTTTCTCACATAATTACTTTTTATTCAATGGAAAAATCTATCTGGGCATTAAAATTATTATGTTATGTGAATTTATTCATGCATAGATGGGAAAGTAAATGTATTTTAGAAGCCATGAAGCATGAGCAAACCACTCGTCACGTCTGCCAGATGAATGATGGCAGGCGCTTCAGAGACTCAGCTATCCCCAGTGCTTCTGTGTTGGATCAGCCAATCCAGAGCCACTGACATCACGAATGACATCAGCTGCAGCAAATTCAAAAGGCTGAATTAATTAATTAACATCACCAGTGGAAGGGAAGATCCTGTTTGTGTACCTGTTCTGGTAACCATTTCATGTATCCTGCTTCAAGTTCTATTCAGCTTCAAGTCTGCCTTAAAGAGATTTTCTCCTTAGAGTGCCTGCTCTTCAGCCAAGTTTTCTGGTTTGTGTTTCAAGTATTCTGTTCCTGATTCAAGTCCTGTTCTTGTTTCAAGCATTCTGTTCCTGTTTTCAAGAATTCTGTTCCATGGAGTTTCAGCTCTTCTTTACAGCTTGCACCTTCAGTTTCTGTCAAGTTCAGCACCAGCCAGTTTGCAGTGTCTGACCCTTTCCATGTTCCTGAGCTGTGTCCGTGCAGTGTCTACCCTGTTTCTGAATTTCTACTAATGAGTGATGTGTGTTACAGTTCAACGTGAGCCCAGGATTGCTGTTTTGATAAGCTTCATTACTATACTTTCTACATTACAGTATGGCTAATCCAAGTATCTGTCTGAGTTCCATGTGAGTGTAGCCAGCTGCCACCAGTTGGGGGTTACTATGAGGGCTTTGACCTTGAAAGTGCCTGCCACAAAGGCCATTCCCCCTTGTGGGGGTTTCAGGGAAAAGACATGGCCCTCCTTAAACTCCGCACCTCAGTTTTAACTAGTGCCAATTCCTGTTGTGGTATTGAGGATCCACTTTTACCCATCTGCACCTGTACCTGAATCTGCATCTGTACCTGAGTCTGCACCTGAATGTCCTTTTCCTGTACCTGAATCTGTTCCTGTTCCTGGCCTGGGTTTGCTTCTGTCCCCATATGGCTGCCCAGCTCCATGGCATCCTGTTCTAAAATCTGTTCCTATTCCTGGCTTACGTTCCTGGGTTGATTCTGCCCCCTATGGCTTCCCAGTCCCCGTGGCATCCTGTTCCTGGATCTGCATCTGTTCCTGAGTCTGTACGTGCATCTGTTCATGTACCCTCACCTGTTCCTGTACACAAATCTGTTCCTGTTGCTGAGTCTGTACCAGCACCTGTCTGTACACCTGGAACTTTCTACTGGTGTACCACCTTGTCCCGTGTGTTCCTGCACCTGGAACCTGTATTCTATGTCTAGTATGCCTGGTGGCATAACAGACTCTGGGTTCATTTCAGTTTCCTGTGACATCCCAGCTCCTGTGGTAACCCTGTTTTTGTGTTTATCCTGAATCCATTGAAGTGTCTTGTTCTTTGAAGTTGTCTGTTACTGGATTCCTATTCTGTTCCAGTCCAGTCCTAGCCTTCCTGTCTTACACCAGGAGACATAAAGCACTGAAGGTCTGGAAAAAATACATTGATGCTATTCCTATAGTGTTAGTTCTCTAAATACCTATATCAAGAATCTAAATCAGAACGATTACAATATCACTTTGAATTTGGAATGTGATGTTAATAAGACAATTTTCTGAATCTTGAAATATATTCAAGACAATACTGTTATGAAAAATATGAGGGGTATTCTAAAGAAGCATTGGGCTATTTTAAAACAAGATCCTATACTTGAAATTCAACTTAGCAACCATGCCTTTTGCCTCTTTATGAAAGGACCAAATTTAAGAGAACTTTTAGCTCCCAGTCATTTCAAGAGGGCCAAGGCTGTGAAATCTACCAGGCTTATGAATTCTATCCCTAATGGCTTGTATGGATGTAAATGTGGTACAGCTTGCAGTGTCGCGAATACAAATAAGGTTAAAAGTCTTCATTTTATACTGACCAGGGACTGGAAATCAGGGAGCTCCAGTAATGTGGTGTATTGCATTATGTGGGAAGCGGTATACCAGAAGAAGAGTCAGGAGACCTAAAATTAGAATTGGTGAATATGTGAACAATATCTTAGGGAATGATTTAGTAAAGAAAACAAGTTATACACTTGGGGAACATTTCCAGAAATTTCCGGGAGTGCTACTTAAATTTCTTTGCCATTCAAAGGGTTAAATCTCATGAGAGAAGGGTCTATCAAAGTAAATTTTGTCACCAGTGAAGACCAAGTGGATCTACAAAATGAAAAGTCTAGAACCCTGTGGTCTGAATATGAACACTGGTTTATGGCCCTTTCATATGTCTTTGCGCTTACCCTTTACTTTCTATGAATTCTTTATGAATTTTTATGAATATTCAAGTATTCACGTTTACATTTATTTATGTATGTATTTATTTATGGGACTTATTTGTTTTTTTTAACATAAGACATTATTTATATTGGTAAATACCAGTTGAAATATAAACAAAATTATACAGAACAACGCATCCCAGAGAAAGAAACCTGCAGTGGACACAAAGACTGACAGTTTCTTTAGATACAGACAGTTATACAAAAACAACTAGAACTGGGTATCACGTACACAAAATAGATCCCCAGTATCCAAATGCAGGGATTTATACAAATGGTAGCATGAAAAGAATGGCTAATTTCAGCTACTAAAAAAAATATCTGAGCCAACACACAGAAAATATTGGCATAGTTCAACATTCAAAACAGGCTACAGTAGAGCCTCGCGAGCTTCGCTGAGACTGGAATCCCTTTAAAGTGTTCGCTGATGTCTGCATGCAGGACATCAGCGAGCGCATAACAGGCTATGCTTACTGAAGCGAACGATCGGAGGGTAAGTTCACTCTTTGGTGAATTACCCCCATAATATATGTCTGATTTGGAAGGGGTGATCTTGTAACTTTAACTTGGTGCCATTTAATCATCTGGTGCATTGCTGCATGTACTCTTCGTAAAAGGACATCAATCTATATATAAACTTCATCATAATCTGCCTTGCAGCATACAGAATCCATTGTATTCTATTTATATATGGTATCTGCACTTGCACTTTTCTTGCATTTGCACTTTACTTTTGCCTACGGGTTCTTGTAATTTATATTCCTATCCCCATTGTCATGTATGCTGGAGAGATGAGAAACGTAATTTCAATACTTGTATGTGCTCATGTACATATGTAGAATTGATATCTATCTATCTATCTCTCTATCTATCTTTTTATCTATCTATCTATCTATCTATCTATCTATCTATCTATCTATCTATCTATCTATCTATCTATCTATCTATCTATCTATCTACCTTTCTATCTATCTATCTATCTATCTATCTATCTATCTATCTATCTATCCGTCTTTTGCTTTCAAGGTAATAGGTAAAAGCTCAACGTATACCTTTCACCATGTCAAAAATGCATGGTACGGAGCTAAATGCCCTGCAGTGAATCAGGAGTTTATAATTAGTCTCTAGATTTTGCTAGAACTAATTCCTGTGGATGACAATTCCACAATTCCAAAGCCCTAAAACCAAAGAACCTTTTGCATCTTTAGATGAAACCTTTTTTGTTCCAGCCTCAGAGGTGCCCACGCATATTTTGTGTTGTCCTGAAAGTGAACAGCTTATCGTGATATGTTTTATATGGACCAGTTATACATTCATAAAAGGTGATCATTTCAACCCTAATTTATTTTATCCCAAGGCTGAATAGGTTTAATTCCTAAAGTTTCTTTTTATACCTGAGGTCCTACACTCCCCTTATCATATGTGTTACCCTTCTTTGAACATTTTCTAGCTCAAAGACATGTGTAATGGTGCCCATAAATGGGCTGCATATTCAAGGTGAGGCTTTTGTGACATTTGCAAAACAGAAACTATTTTGTTCCAAAGTATATACACATTTACATATTATTAAAAATGGCATTTAACAGAGCCCTGGGGTACTCCATTCCATTTTATTGGGCTGTTTACAAATGTTTTCACTTGTTTGTACCATACATTTTTTTATAGGACCTATTACGAGGTAAAGGTGGTATAGCAAAAGAGTTGCCTCGCCGAGACTGGAATCCCTTTAATGCGCTTGCTGATGTCCACGTGCAGGACATCAGCGAGCGCATAATATCATTTGTGAAGTGAGCCAAAGGATTCGGAGCTCACTTCGCTGAATGGTGAATTCCCCTCATGGTGTTATGTGCTCGCTGATGTCCTGCAAGCGGACAGCAGCGATCGCTTTAAAGGGTTTCCAGTCTCGGCGAGACCAAAAGAGTTGCCTCGCAGAAACTGGAATCCCTTTAAAGCGCTCGCTGATGTCCATGTGCAGGACATCAATGAGCGCATAACACCATGTGCGAAGTGAGCCGAAGGATTCGGAGCTCACTTCGCTCAATGGTGAATTCCCCACAAAAGACTGAGAGCGCAGTACATTTATTTGATATAATCATGGTTCTCACACTATTCTTTTACAACAGATACACATAAAAACAATAGATTTTGCCACAGCTGAGAAGAATGTATACTTGTAAAACAGCACTTGTTTCTAAGGTTGGATATACTGTATATATATATTTCTTTTATAAATATATATACAGTATATATTTTCTAGAAGATTGATGGTTCCTTTTACTTGTCTTATGGAACAGACTGACTGAATGTGACATGATGGGCATTTGAAATATTTATTTCTCGTTGATGTTTTCCAGTTCTTTTGTAAGGATTCTTGTACTTTCTCAGAAAGCTGTCCCACTTCTACAGCAGAGGTGAAATCTCTAAAGATTCATTTACATAATTAAGCTTTTTAATTGCTGGAGGATTAGCATGGATTTCTTTTACCATCAATATGAGTTGCTCTCACAGGTATTTTAATCTCTAAGCAACCAGGTAGTGCCCCAGTTCCAATTTAGCAAAACAGTATTATCAGCTTAGAAGGCTTAATCATACCATGAAAGCACCTTAAATGACTTGAGAAGTATTGAAAGAGGAGAGAAAAGAAATGCAAAAGAAAAAAGCAAACAAGGACATTGTTCACACTCAGCAGCTTCTAGTGATACAATTAGAAACAATGCATATGGGCAGCAAATAAAGATTTTTAAAAAAGAGAAAAAGAGGGTCCAACTAGTTTAATTGTATTGTACTTGTTCATTTATAGTAAATTAAAATAGGGTGCCCCTTATCCTCGAAATGGATGTGCTAGAGTAAAAGGCCCTAGACATGTTAAAAGCTATCTGTAAAACAGCACTCAGGACATCACCTTTACATTTTTGACACTGGATATCCATAAACTAGCAAAAAAAAATCTGTTTGAATGATATGAGAAGTTTACAGTACTGAGAGTCACTTCAAACATGTGATACACTTAAGGACTCTTACAGGCTACTGAGTTTGTTTTAAGTGCAAGACTGCAACTCAAGAGCATCAATAATTCCATCCCTTGAAAAAAATAAAATATCATGAAGCAACTGATAACCTCTCATTGAGATTTTTCTTTTTGAGGTCTAGTAACCCAAAGCAGTTGACTTTCTTAATTCTTCTTCCCCTATACCAGTGAATACTAACCGCAGATTAGTTGCTATGGGTTGCTAAACCTCTGAAAAGATTTAACCTGGTGATACTGTGTCGATTCTGTGTAGCATCTCCCATCAAATTAGCTTTTATCATGTAACCAAAATAAGTCATTTTCTGCCTGCTTATCATGCCATCTAGGGACATCTCTTGGTTAATATATTTCAGGACAGCTTTGTTGGCGACCCTAGCAGTTCATGGGATTTATTAAAATTTTCTGTAACACCACAGCTCTACAGTATTGATGTTACCTCTGTCTGCTTTCATCAGTGTAGACAATATTTGGGGGTTATTTATCAAGCATTTTTGGGATATTTAAAGATCGAAAATAACTTTTTGATATAAAAAAAATGCATAAAAAGTTATTTCTTACATGGCAAAAGGAGTATTTTTAAATAGGCAATACCAACATAATAAAATAAAGATTGTTCTTCCAGCAATAGACTTTTAAAAAAACTTTTCGACTTTGATAAATATCCCCATGTCCAGAAAATGTCACAAATTGGAAAACCAATAGCTGTCATTATCCTTCATTATGTGGGGACTGACAGGTCCTTGAACTTCCATATTTGGTCCATTTTCACCATGGCAGCATCTTCCAATGATACTTAATGCTTAAAGATGAAATAAAGTCCATAACTGATATGCAGAAGGTACAGGGTCTGCCAGGTTAAACCACTATATTATGAAGCAGCAAATTGGTACCTTTGGGCTATAGCGCTATTTCATTAAACTGTGCTGATGCCTGTATCTCATGGCTGCCATGCTGGATCCTCATAAATATGCTAATGAACTTTCACATGTCATCACACGTATTGTTTGAATGGTAGTGCATTGCCACATGGTCCATTAAAGGCAAAATCTTGTCACTTCTGAAAGTAAAACTAGTTACTTTTGTAAATACGTTTGTCTTGTTGTAGAAGTATAGCATAGTGGTTAAGTGCTATGTGTTTTATATGGAAGGTTGTTAGCTCAAATCCTGATTTTTGCTTTTCTTTTAATTAGTTTTATTAGAAATAAATCCTTTATCTTTAAAAAAAAAATCACTTCATTGTATTTCCAAAATAGAGGTGCCACCTTATTTAGTGATAAAAAATGTTTTTGAACCAACATCCTTTTATATTAAAAACATGTACCTTAACCACTATGTTATACAGTACTTCCTCAATAAGTGAAGGTTTACATGATAATTTATTATTTATTTCTCTTGACATTCTAACTGCCAGTACACACAGTGCTGGTTTTCACACATGCTCTGTGAGAAGAATTTGCCCCAGGCAGTAGTTTTTTCTGCAAGGGGTGGAACTAAATTTCTACAATGGCCGCCTTGTACTTGTAAAAATAATGCATGTAGAAGAAGCAGAGATAATTAAGTCATTAACATGGAAGGGAAAGATTGTGGGTTTATTAAATTGCTGGAATGTAGACTGAATGAACAAATGTGATTTATTAGGAGACTTTAGTTCTTTAATCTCTGCTGTTGAGCCACCACTCTGATTGATGAGGAAATACAAGGACACAAAGATACTGACCACTTCTATTTCTTCACTGTTGAAGTTTATGTGTACTTTGTTGTTGGTATTAATAATGATGGGCTTTTTGATTTTCAATTAAAGTTTCATTTTCTCACTTTCTTCTTTCAGCATCAGGATTTAATTATTTCAATCTTTCTAGCTCTCAGACAACAAGGTCAGTTTCCTCTGCATATTGTAGATTGGCCATGGTTCTGTAAGGTTTAGTACTTACCCGCTCGGTCCGCTCCAGCGTCGGGCATCGCGGCGCCGCGGGTCTTCCGGGTTGCGGCCGCCGCGCATGCGCACTGACGTCACGGTGCGCATGTTGCGGCGGCGCGCATTTTGAAGGAGCTAGGCGCGATCAGCTGACGGGCTCCCTGGCTATATAAGGGA
>WMED01023683.1:0-11394 GCA_019650415.1 Pipa parva
TAAGCCTCACTCCCTATGACTTCTCATCCTGCTTATATCCGACTGACTAAGCCTCACTCCACATGACTTCGCATCCTACTGTGTTCGCAGCTGTCCACCTGTTGTACAAGTGTATTCTCTGCTTAGTCAATAGCGAGAAGTATATTTGTGACTACAGTATTTTAGCAATGTAAGTTGAGTTGTAGAGAAGTGAATTTGCACTTTAGTCAAGGAGGCTATGTGTGCCTAAAGAAAGGAGTGATCCCATGGATTAAAACAACTCTTCCATACAATTGCAAATATCAAGAACAGTAAAAAAAAGGTAGTTGCAATGTCTAAAAAGACCTCTCTAAGGGGGTAATTCACGATAGAGCGAAGTGAGGTGCGTAGTCTTCTCCTCACTTCACACTGACTGATATGCGCTCGCTGATGTCCTGCATGCGGACATCAGCGAGCGCTTTAAAGGGATTCCAGTCTTGGCTGAAATGTCATCACATACACGCGTCATGTGGTAACGTTTATAAGAAGGGCCCTGTGGGCGCTTCCGGGTGCTGCAGTGGTTCTCGACCCCCGTGGGTTGGTCGTGCGACCCTTGCAGGGGTCGCGACCCACAGGTTGAGAACCACTGCTATAGAAGGTAAGGTTTGAAAAAAACATTTTGGTCATTAAATTAAACCTTTTCAAAACCATTTTCATATCGATCTGGGGGAATTACTGACTTTATAAGTGAAATGATCCATTATTTCTGAGCGGACTAGATTTTGGATGAAGAACTGTTGGTTAAATTGATCATCATAACTAGAAATGCCTGTTCAACACATCCCTTGGTATAGAATTTTGTACTTTGATTAAAACTTAATTTGTCAAGTTTCACTGAATGCTGTCTTGTCATTGGCACACTCTCATTAAAGGGGAGCTCATTAGGGAAATCTTTGCATTGACCTTGAAAATATTTCTATACGTTAATCATGTCCACCTCAAGGTTTCTCCTTTCTAAGGCAAGATGCCCTCATTTATTTTGCTTTTCTGTATATGGCGTAGTTTATGCCATCCATACTTTTAATTAACTGAATGTCTCACATGCTCACTACTGTATGTATTATTTTTATTAGACTCTAACATTTTGTTAGATTTTTGCTGTCTGCTGTTATTCTTTTCCATGATTGGTCTAAATGAATCCCATTTAATTTATGAAACCCAGTAGCATCATTTACATTTATCTACACTGAATCTCATCTGCCACTTCTCTGCCCAGTCTCCCGCTGTGTTAAATTCCTTCTGAAGTCAACAGATATCCAGAACTTAATTAATATTCTCACATAGTTCAGTGCAATTTGGACTAAATAACACCAGAAAAATAATTAATTTGGATTCGCAAGGAATTCTTCTTCCATTGTACTTGGTAGAAAACATATTAACTCTTTTTAACATTTGAATTCCTGATTGTATTGCATTGTATTTCATTTTCCTTTTTGCTGGTTGCAGCCATTGATAATCTAGTAGATAAAACCCACACCACCCACTAGTTTCCATTGTTTTATACAAGACTTTAGATATTGCGCCTTCTTGAAGTGCTCTGAATGACACACTGGTAAAAGATGTCTGAAACCAGTAAAGAGTAAAACAAATTGAAGCGATAACAAAAACAGGAATTTAATCTCAAATATGACACTTGTACAAGTCAATGGCATGAGAATGCAAATCGCAATTTTCTGTTTCTGGGGGTCAATGGTCCTCTGGGAAATATATGTAAACAGAACTAGCTCTATTGTTGCCCTATAGAAATAAATGTAATTACTCAGCCAGATTTTAAACATAGAAATCAAATAAGATCAAATCCTACTCTAAAGTCACTCCACTGTTGTGCCTTGATCTTGTTTACTACTTACATCTTTATTCCGTTTGTCTGGATGAACTGGTTCCTCATAAAAATTATCACAAATACTTGGATCGATCAGAGCATGTACAGTCGGTTAGTTTCAGCAAAACTCAGGAGGGAGGGTGGGTCTATGTGAGTGACAAATGTCACGTGCTGCTAGATCGATCAGGTAAGTATGAATTTATACGATAGTTCCCCTTTAAGTATACTGTGAACCTGAATAGCACCTCTTGATTCTCCCTTACAATGTAATCTTGTAATAATCTGACACCTCTTAAATGCAGGCTAGTTTTAAACACAAAGAAACACAGGGCAACTTCTTGATGACAGTTTTAACCATAGTTTCAGCATCTCCCCTCCCTCCCAAAAGCAGTGATTGACTTCCCTGTTTTTCACCTGACTCTTTACCCATGAGTACTCAAGCCTCCATATTGTCTGTGTCAAATAGAGAATCATGAGGTGGGGTGGATGACAGTGAAGTGACAGGTTCACAGTATGAAGAGATTACCAACCTATCAATACAAAAAACTGAAGCTCAATCTCATTAATGACCACCGTTCATTCTATAGCAAGCTAAAACGCACTCCTATTGTCTATGAAGGGTGAAAGAGAATTCCATCTCTTACTCGTATTCTGTAAAATATCTTCGAAGGCAAATGTCTGATTTCTCCCTTTATGATAGTTACAGTCAAACTGTGCTTTTCTGTGACACTTCATGAATATAGTTTGATAGGAAATATTAGGAAATAGGGCAGAAAGGAAAATAAAAGGAATAAAATAAAAATCATGAATTCCACTTCAAAGATATCCGTTTTACCAGCACCATATAGAAAAAATTGCCATGCCAATCCTAGTGGGTTGTTTTCTGGTGGCACTGGGGCTTGAACATTTGATCCCCTGTAATTGTGAACTCTGATGGACTCTTGCAGGCATCCACTACCTCCCCGTGTTCTGCATCTGTCAGAAAATCAATGTGATAGTTTACATTGCAGGTTTCCTTGTGGTCAAAAGAGATACTGTAAAAACACATTCCCAAGGACAGGGATATAATAGAATTGCAGCTGGCCATAAAGTGAAATTTGCTGCTGTACTGTAGCAGTAATGAAATAGATACTCAAAATCTGACTTTTACTTTCACTATTACTGCAGCAATTTGATACTAATGGAAAATAACCCATCTATTGTCGTCTGATGCTTTCCATTGTATGCGCACTTGTCTATACATCAGGATTAATTATTAGAAATTAAACTGCTTGAGTTAGGCTTCCCATTAAACTCCAAATAAACAATAACTGTCTCTGATCCCAGAGGCTAATTTATTTGGAAAAATGATAGAAAGCTTCTTGGTGTTTCCAATCAATAATGCACTGAAGCAGACTTCTCTCGGAACAGACATGAAGGTAATGTATTTGTCTTACCCTCTTTGAAAAGGCGTATACAACTTCTATTGTTACCATGTTGCTAATTAAAGGACTGGGTTGAGGGATATACTTCTCAGCTCCAGTTCTTATCTGTTAAATGACAGTAATTGTACATCACAATAGGTGCTGTCAACCTAGGTAAAATACATCAACAAAAACAAAACAAAATCAAATTGCGCCATTCATGCTAGGAAAATATTAGTGTTACCCTCAGACTTCTGGCCTGGGATGTAATGTACTTTCCATGGTAGTAATTGTTCTGCTCATCCCTTGCTATGTATTTAGGGTGCATTCTTTAGTACTGCACAAAGTAATTGTTTTGTTATTGTGATCGAAATGACTACTTGCTTTTGTTAATTTTTTAGTGACTTCTTTCTTTCAGTGTAATTTAGCTATTGTTAGGAAAATATGATATCCCAAGATTAAAACATTTTTCATGATCCACTAAGATCTACCTAGCTGTGAATAGCAGATAAATGTAAAATCATCGTGTGCCACTTAACTCTGCACCTATACAACTCCCGTCATTGTAAATATAAATAAAACCACATTCATTACACAGTGACTGCTACAGATATGTTTTTGTAGAGATGTACAAGTGTCACCAAGACTGACAACACTAGAGAAACACAGTGATTATCATCGTCATCCTAAAAGACTAACATGAGTGCTCGTTAGGGAAGGGAGCTTACCTTCTAATTAACAGGGCATCTCTTATAATGAGCCCTGATTACCAAGAAATCAAGATGTGTTTTGAAAAAAAACAAAAAAAAAAACAAAACACCTCTGTCTCACTGCAACAAAGACAATCACCTACCAATTATGACTCCACAGTCCCTAGCTCCATGTGGTTGTCATTGTCATTTATCTCCAGTAAACAGTTCTCCTCTTTCTAGAGTCGACACCGCATGACTGGGCCATCAGGAGAAACGCTCACAGATGTTTATTACAGTGTTATATACTTTGGTTTTCTCCTGTGTGTACAGGGATGTTCTTCAGTTTGTAAAAATGTGCTGTGATTCTGATTATGTACACAGCATATTACAATCTAAACGTTCCAGCACTGTAATTAGCATTCCCCCCACTGTTTCTAAACGCTGAGCCTTAGTGAACACTGATTGTTTTTTTTCTACTGTTTCAGGGTAGTTCAATTAAATTTGTTTTTGCGAGAAGATCCAATATTTGGAACCGGAATGATCCATCACAATGGAGTTTTAATACAGAATGAGCTGTTTTATTTTTTGTAAATGCAATATAAAATAATAATTAAAAGGGGAACTATGGTCAGATTACATCTTTACACATGCAATACTATACTTAGTCTAAAGCATTTCTCACCAGTAGTTACTTCACGTGAAGCAGGATGATTTAAAAAGCAGAATTGGAAAATTCCCAGTTCAGGAAATGTCTACATGATGATTTTTGTTTACATTATAATGTAATGCCTGGACACAAGTTACCTTTCCCAAGCCCTAGCCTCTGTAATCTCGTGAATTCTGTGCCATGCAGAAATGTAAACAAGCATGATTGATGACAACTAAAGTTTAGCACACTGCTTAACCAATAGCAGTTAGGCAGCTTTCTCTTCTTGTATTGCCTAACTTGCAAGAGGGAAAGGGGGGGAGCGGGGAAGGACAAAATGTCAGCTCTCATTAAAACTAATCGGGGAAACAAACGTCAAGTTTTATTTTTTTCACTAAACTTTTATTTAACTATTTGAGTTAGCAATAAGCTTAGTATAAAGGAGTTTTATATGTATGTGGGCAATTATTTTGGCACTATAGTTCTTCTTTAAACACATTGGCATGGATCCTCTTGCCACAGCAGGATTTGCAGTGGTTAATTCTGGGGCTTGAAGTCTAAGCATCTCACAGTATTCATCCTCAATCCTGGCAAGGGGGTATGGGCTTTGCTGAAAGGGAATCCCCAGGTTTCATCCCCCAGTTTAATTACCCACTGGTGGTCGCTGGACATGGAGTAGTAACAAGTGATTAGGAACCCACAAAGTAAACCTAAAACATGGACTATGGAAATGTGATTTAATGGAGCTCTTGAAGTAGGTACAGTGGAACTGTAACACACATGTGCAGGAACAGTAGAATTTTACATGTTACAAACCTGGAATGTGCAATTAAAGGTTTGCCTTGCAATTCACTCTTGGTTCATATCTTAATAGTCATTAACATCATATTGCTAGCTACATCTCTCCACTTTTATTACTTTGTTGAGTCCTTGACCTGATGAATTGCGAGGATAAAATAATGTAGGAGTGTGAAAAAAATGAAACATCATTCTTTATTAAAGGCTTAAATTTGTCTTTAAGTAACCCTAAAGTCAAAGATGTCTCTTCATGCACAAAAAAAAACCTCTTAATCATATAAAGTGCAAAAGCTACTACTAGTGGGTTTTTAACCTAGTGGCACCTGCGGGTGATCAGTCACAGCTTGCCTCTTCCTTCTCAATTCTTCTAATCTATTATTTAAAAAAAAAAATACAGCACAGATTCTCTCCCATGAACAACAGATACTGTTTCATTAAAAACATAAAAGCCCTGTTACTGAAAATAGTTAATTAAACTGAAACATACTGTCAAAGCATTGAAAAGTTGCCTCTAAATTAATCTCCAGAGGAGAGAAACATTTCAATAAACTTTCCGACATTACAAGAAAAGAAAGATTTTTTTTTTAAACTCACTATAATTCTCCTTTACTGATCCCCCTACATGACAACATACTAATGGGTACCCTTCCTCCTGTTAAATTGGGCACATGTTAATTAATGCCCCTACCATGTCTCATCATTTTTAGATAATGATAATTACACAAAAACAGGGAAGGTTTTGCTGTCATCTTGGGAACCAGTAAAGAAGAGTTATTGTGATCTAGAATTCTTTGTTTTTCTTGTCCCAGGTGACAGCAAACGCATGGGACTTAAAAGGTAATTATTGGGTGGTGCTGGAGGGATAACATACTTGACGTTATTGGCTCCTCATGCAAAGTATTTTCTTTTGATAGATAGTGATGAATTAAGCACATTTTCCTCAAAAAATGTTTTTCTTTGACAATAGGTCAAGCTTCTAATGTTTTGCAAATGTTGACCATGAAGACCAGTTGTCCACCTTACTATTTTTTCTTGTGGAACTTGGTCTTCAGCCACTCATGATGTCTCCACTACATTTGTAGAGTTTACTATAATTCCCTTGCTGACAAAATCCTTGCTTGCTGCTGCCTTTCCTTCGAGCAACACCACTTTTGTTGTATCTATGTACAAAATTAGTAAATACCTTGCAGATATTATTGCCAACAAAAAGGTGATCTTCATTGCAAGAGTATTCAGTGGAATAAAGTTAGGTATGCAAAACCAATAGCAAATGACATATTTAGCTTAGTCCCTTACTTGAAGGCCTTCCAGTAAGCAATGCTCTGAGTACTTGCCTGATTAGGCAATCTTGTGGTCAACTTACCCCACTGAGAGTTGACAAGACTGATATTTGAACATTTATGAGGTCTAATCCTTGATCTAAGCATGACTGTAAGAAAGACAATGTATTTTAGAGATAAAAATATTTTTTAGGGAACTTATTAATCAGCTCCTGAAAATATTTGTCTATTATTCTTTTATGTTTCTTTTTGAGGTGGATTGGTTTTTTTAACGCCAAATGTTAACCTTGCCTGCAAGTTCACTGACTTGCCTCTAGTAGCCTTTTCCCATATCTAGTTTATAATCCTTTAGACCAGTGATGGCTATCCTATGACACGCATGTCCGAGATGACATGCCGAGCTCTTTTTGCTGACACGCATCATGGTGCCGTTCTTGCTGTGCTGTCAGAAGGAGAGTTACCATCTGGATTTTTCTTGAAGTGACCCACAACCCAACTTATGCTATTTTTTTTTGATGAATTTTTACACACGAGATCAAAAAGTTTGCCATCACTGCTTTACACCTTTAGATGGAATCCTAACATGGTGATATGGGCTGGCAAAATTTCAAAAATTCTTCCCTACATTCCATCACTAAAACAGAAAATTCAGTTTTCCCTAGGCTTCTAAAATAGACCACCCTGCTCTCCAAATACTTGAGCTGTCATTAGCACTTCCTGGTTGATAAAATCCAGGTTCTTTATTACTCTTTTCTCTGTTATATAACAAGTTTCTGCAAGATATACCTGTACATTCTGAAATTTGATTTTTCTTTTTTTCCTGTGGCAGAAAAGCATCTGATGTGTCTGTATCTATTGAAGCTTCTGAGAAATCAGAAGCCATTTTTAAGTTTTGTAAAGAGCCAATAATTTACTTTGATCTGTTATTATTTGAAGGCATATTCCACCCCCATAATCCCCCATACTCCATCTGTTCCATGTAGATTCACACTGGCAGTTGCTTACATGCTGTACCTACTGTCATATACTATATTAATTTTACTATTCATTGCATCACTAAAAGTAGTTTCATTATCAACAGGTAATGTAATTTTCCTCAGTGATCTGACCATAAATAGGAATAGTGATCAAGGAAAAAAACTGAAAATCATCTGCTACTGCCTGTCAAATAAATACCAAGATTTCTCTCTGGTCCTATGCTCAATCTATTCTCTGGAGAAGATTTATTAAACTGGTAGAAAAACATTACCTAGGGTGAAATTCCTCAGAGACAATAGATGGGGATATTCTTTTTCCTTTGGACTCATACTTCCTGGAGAAATATCTATATATCTTCCTGTTGTCATGTGTCATTGTCACATCCACACAGTAACAAAGTATTTATGGTTAAAAGAAGACATAAATTCCATGAATTTCAGCCTTTGTACTTACACTTGAATCCTGTCTTGATCTCGGAGAAGGAGAAATTATATACATATAGGCCAGCTGCCAATTCAACCTAGCAAGGATAAAATTCCATCCAGATCCTATTGCTGGTTGCCCACATTTACTGGGGGACAGTCCCTAACACTCTCATGCTCTTTGTTTCAGTGTTAAAATGAAGTGTTCAGTTGGCTGCAGGGCAATCCCCCAGCCTGTCTGACAGGGCTAATTTAGCTAGTCACAGGCCAGCTGGCATTTAAAATGCTATCCAGCCTTTGACTTTAGCTGTTCTTTAACACTGTCAATCAAGTCAAAATGTCAGTACTACTCAATGTCCTTACACAAATTACTCTGCCAATGAGGCAGCATAAAACTCAGACTTATGAAACCTCAGGAGCTTGCAGACTGGCTAATAGCATGCATCCAATTAACTCTTGCAGTGCTTTGCACTTAACTCAACGCTTACTGATTAGACCAAGGCTATTCCCTCAGAGGGTGACCTTAACATTAGACTCTTACCATGTGCTGTTTGGCTGTGCCTACCCAATTGTGCCTATTCTAATAAGAGTTAAAAAGCATCCATAGGATACCCTCTGGGATTCGTGTATCTGTCTGACCTACCATTTAGTGTCACATGACTTATCTCTTTTCAAAGCCATTTAGGAAGAAGCAGGGTCTCTTGGACTGACCAACCAGAGAAGTGCCAAGTTCTAAGCAGCAACTGAAGTATTCCCCTTTGACAGAAAGGATAATAATTAGAGAGAGTGGGAGAGGTTTCTTAACGGACATTTCAGAAGTGTCAAAAAGAACTAGCCAAAGGCCAGCTATTAACTTATAAGTGCTAGAAGGGGTATTATACAGATCTGTTCCAGCAACCACTAAATACAGGAAACCTACCATATGTAAAGATGGTACAGAGAATGAATTGTTCTTCAGTAGTCCCATCCTCACTGGGCATGGAAATATAGTAACATACACATTATTTGCCATGTTTTATTTCACATGTTTATTGTGACATTGTGACAAACAACACAAGTTATCAGGGGGGTGGTTTACTGCTGTGGAATAAGACAATAATAAAGGGGACTCTCACTATAGAGATACATACAGTACTATGGGGCTTATCAGACTATTGGAGTGTATTCGCATCACTTCGGGTCAAACACTCCAATTGTCATGGTTTCTGCACTCCTTATTCACTAGCGTGGATTCCCATAGACAAGAAGCAAACATCATTGAACTCATAGTAAGTCATAGTCAGATGGATAGTAGGAGCCCTGCCATCAACCCATTAACTTGCCACTTTGGTCTGGCTAATTAAAACTGGTGAATTTGATATAATACAACTCGCTGAAATTGCTACTTTGGCAGACTCTGACACTTGATGAATAAGTGAATTACATGTGCACACGCATGCAATGTGGTTGTGAAGTGCTTCATAAATGCGCCACAACGAAGAGTTTGCTGAATACACAAATATGTTAAAGTGACAAATGAATGTGCATTCAGAACTATGCTAACTGTTTGGACAGTCATGAAAAAGACCCTCAATTCTAGGATATAAATTGTGCACAAAGGTAAAATAATTTTGTGAAGAACCATCCTCAGTGAGGCCACAGCACAGAGTGAATAAAGAGTGTTGAGCCTGTTTGTGTGAAGTGCTGTAAAACTGTTTGGAATTACTATGATAACATAAACAGGAAACAATATGTTTCAGTGGGGCAGTCTTGTGCAGAACTGTTTCTCATGGTGAAGTGGAGTGGGCAGCCAACCAGGGCATCAGGACACAGGATCTGCCACTCCCTCTGCTGACCCTGCCACCTGCCCTTTGACACGTAATCCATCAACTATTGCTGTTGTCCGCTCACTGCCACTGGGGTTTTAGGGGGCCCTTAAAATTGCCCTGTGCTTGTGCAACTAATAAGTTTATTGTTCTGTTACAAAAAATTCTTGCCTTGTTTGTATGGTACTGGCATACAGATGATTAACATTCTTCTGTAAGTAAGCAGGAACAAGCATCCTGGTATCTGAACTCACCACATGATCTAAATTTAGAGGCAGTAGCTGCTTTGCATCTGGCATAGGCTAGAGGAGTTTACTGTTTATAACATATTGCATACATGTGTTTCAACCAGATCAGATGCAAGTCAAACAAGATAAAAGAAAAATTCATCAACAAGGGCAATCTTTGTAGAGCAGTGGTCGGCAAAGTGCGGCTCTTTAGCCGCCTTGTTGTGGCTCAGAGCGCACAGCCATGCCCAAGCCCCGCCCATGACTATCGACGGCTCTTCTGATTGGCTGTTAGTGGTCATGTGGTCTGGAGAGGGAACGCCGCCCTCCTCCAGTGGCTCACAAAATAGTTATCGCCGCTGGAGGAGGGAGTGAGATGGCTCCCTCCCCAGACAACTTTGACAACCCCTGTTCTAGAGAATCCAATAACACATAGCAACCAATCAGCTGTTAGCATTTCAGTAATATAGGGAAACTAGATCTCTGAAAGCTATGGGTTACTAAACCTCTGTAAACAATTGCCCCTGTTGATAAATAACTCTTCTTCATCCTAGTGACTCATGAGAAAGCAGGCAATGAAAATCACATCTGACTTGCCCCACACAGTGGTGCATTTTGGAATAAAAGCCCCTATGATTTTAATGTAAATAGTCAGCTAAGACTTAGCTCTTAATAAAAACTCTTAATTTGCATGCGCCCTTAGGGTAATGCACTGTAATTGTGCAGAGTAACATAATCAAAGCACACCAAAGCCTTGTCATTAGCAGATGTTAAATTATACAGCTCTACGCATGATGGGTATTAGCAAAGCTGCATTTGTAATCTAATTAATAACACCACAAACATCTTTTTAAGTCAATGCATCAAACATTCAAGAAAACAAAAGAAACATCAGGACTTGGATTTCGTTCCTGTTATTTGTTGATAGGGTGAAATCACAGACAGTGTCATTTTATGAAAAACATTAAATGCTTTTAAAACAAATATTTTTAGGGGACAGTAAAGAAAAAGCACACATCCAAGTCAATTATCACACACAACGGATTTCAAAAGGATCTGTAGCCTTTTGGAAATATAAAGGGACAACAGGCTATTGTAGGCTATTAATAAATATGCCTATTATCAGATGATGAAGCCAGCAAAATTTATATTCTTTACTACAATAGAGCCTCATTCACTAAAGTGCGAATTCACCTGTTGAATTCACTTTTGAATACACTTGTCGAACAGGAGGACAATGGTGAAGTACACATCAACTCCAGCACTCCATGGTAGGTGTAACGAATTTCTTTATTAGATCATA
>WMED01023684.1:0-11394 GCA_019650415.1 Pipa parva
TCTACCCCAGGAACATTCCCTCTGCCCCCCACATCTGGAATTTTATACCCCTTTATCTACTCCAGGAACATTCTCTCTGCACATTTAAAACCAAACTGAAGTCCTTCCTTATGCACTAGTACTGGTTTTTATGTACATATTTCATCCTTAATTAGTTATACTTAGTATTTGTATTTATTGACCAGTGTTTCAACACATTGTTACAGCTCTTATTACCCCTCTATCTGTTTATGTAAGTCTTCCTCCCATTTAGACTGTAAGCTCTACGGGGCAGGGACCTCCAACCTCTTGTGTCAACCGCAACCTGGCAGCTGAAGTGTTGTGTCCTTGTGATATTATATTTGTTTTATTTTGTGTACTTTTCCCATGTCTGTATAATATTTGTATTGCTGAATTGTACAGCGCTATGTAAATTTGTGGCACTTTATAAATACAATTATACATACATGGGCCTCTATTTTTACTCATGGTCAACTTTCTATGAAGAGAGGGACACTAGTATTGTCCTACTCACTTTCATTCACTGTTCCCTGAGCTACCAAATAATCCATATTGTCGTAATTGTCAGTATACCATTAATAGTCTGACAATAAACATGGGGGGGGGGGTTATTCACTAAGGTGTGAATTCGACTGTCGAGTTCACAAACAGCAGATTCCCATAGCAAATCCGCAATAATTTCCCCATTGTAAAGTCGCGACAATTTTTTAAAGTTAAGATTGTAACAATTTTCCCATAATAAAATCGCAACTGAGACAATATTCTCATTATAAAGACGCGACTGTGACAGCTGCAGCCTATTGCGACTGTCTTTATCTGGCGAATTCGCACCTATACGCAACAATTCGGACATTAGTGAATAACCCCCTGGGTTGTTAAATCAGAGATCTACATATGTAGCGGTTTTTCATTCTATTAACAAGAGGGAATTTAGGAACTTGTAGTTTAGAGATACTTCATACAGCAGCGTCTCCTCCGTTTTTGTAATTGCTAGCTTATGTGCTAAACCAAGCTTAGCATTTAGCAGGTCTGAAGATTAGTTCCTCCCTATCTTTAGGAGTAGGATACTTCTCTGGCAGGCTATAATTGAGTTGAAATGGACTTGAGTAATGATTAATGGAGCGCAAGCAGGGAGGTGAGCGAGACAGATCTGAGGAGAGTTCCCTGAACTTTCTCTAGCTGCTAATGAAAGAATGACTAATATAATTAGAGGGCACTTTATACAGGCTTGTCCAGCATTAAGTCTGAAGTGTATTTAAATACCATGGTCCATTACAAATAGACCATAGGTTAAAGAGGACCCTGCCATGCTGTTTATAACACTTGCAACACTGATTAACTCTGGTCTCTTGCTTTACAAGGGCATGCAAAAAAAGAGCACTTGATTACAGGCTTAGCAGATTCATTTAGTACATTATGGTTTTGTTATTTTGCTCTTAAAAATGACACAGCTTAAAAATGACTCAGAAATAGATCCTGTTTTGTTTTATTTTAAAATGGTTTCTTAAAGGAGAAGTATAATGCCGATATAACTGCACACATACACCTAAAACTCCTTTATAGTAAGTCAATTGCTGACACAAATAGTTAAAAAAAACATTTAGGGAAGAAATAATACTTGCTGTTTGTTTCCCTTAATTAGTTTTCATGAGAGCTGACAATTTCCTCCCCCCACTCCCCCTCCTCTTTCTGTTCTGCAAGTCAGGCAACATGAGAAGAAAAAGCTGCCTGACTGCTATTGGTTAAGCAGTGTGCTGACCTTTTGGCCACATAAATTAAGTTGGAATGCAGGAGATTACAGAGGGAAAGCTGACTGTGCACATGTGCTAAGTAGTAACTAGGGTAAAAATGTCCGGGGGAGGGAACTTTTTCATGGAAAACTGGCCAGTACATGTCACACACACATTTCCTGGTACAGGAGTTTATTAGTGCTGCCTACTCAATCATTCTGCATCACATGAAACAACTACTGGGGAGAAACACTTCTCACTAACGTATATGTAAAGATATAATCTGACTATAGTTCACATTTAACAAGTGGTACCTCCAGTGAGCATTTAGTAGCTATAAAGTAAACATGATCCTTGAGTTGTGCTGTCTCTCTCTCTCTTTGCTGTTTGCAGGCATATTATCTGTTTAAGTGTCAAACTCCTTCCTAGGCCTGTTTTTCTTTAGATTTTATGTTAATACATATTATTGAGGTATCCCAGAATCCACAGTTTATTAAAAAGGGCCGCAGAAAGAAAGAGAAGGGGCAAAGCAACAAAAATAATAACAAACTTCCAAAAAAATATACTTCGAAGGAAGAGTTTTTACTGTTACTGGCATGGCAACTAGCTGGTTCTATATCTAAATTTTCAGGGCAGTGGTGCCCAGTCTGCACCGGACATCCCCTTTCCTGGGCTGGTGTACGATCGGTACCGGGTCCCCTTCTCCTCACGGCACACTACAGCCCCCCTACCTGCCTGGTCGCCACTGTGAGCTCTGTAGATACTCCACAGTATTTATTAGCCATTGTGGTACTTTGCTTTCATTATTTCGCTTCATTCTCCGCCTTTTCTTTCTTCACTTTATTTTCTGTCTTGTCTTCTCCTATCATTCCTTTTTTTTTATTTTAGTTGCGTTAAAATCTTCTTGTTTTTCCTCCATAGTGTTTTTCCCCATCTGCATTCCCCCTGCTGTGACCCTATCTCTTTCTCTCTAATTTTTCTGAATTCCCCAGATACTTTTTGTAACCTCTCTCGAGTACCGCTCTAATCAGTTATTTGAAGGTAATATTGATGTTTTAAGTCAGAAGTGACATTTTAAATGCAAATTATAATGTAAGGGGACAGATTCTGGAACGGAACGCAAAGAGGGTATAAAATATTCTGTATGGTAGAGTTTTGTTTGAATTAATAATTCTGCAATTCCTTATTTGGTTCTAAAATTAAACACATGCACTTTGCAACCCATATTTACTTAAAATGTTCTGAAACCTGGAGAATGCTGATTATTTCAAGATTAAATTGAACTTGTACGAAGACGCTCAGGAGGTAGTTGCTCTTTGTAATGAAATCTCATTGCGAATAGTGTACGCGGATTGCTATGGAGATACTGTGGCCTAGTAAAGGTCACCTCCACAAATGTAAACACACAATTACCATGTAACATAATTCATGGGGTCAGTGGGCAGCTACAAATCTTTCTCACAACTTGTCACCCATGCCCCCCTGAGTGCAGAGAATGCAGAAATAAGTAGAGCACAGGTCAGCTTTCTACTGACCTTCAGTGTTAATGTAGAAAAGGATTCCCATAATTTACTTTAACCCTTTATCATATATGTACGCAGAGGCGGGTAGAGTATTCAAAAATTTCACTCAAGTAAAAGTATTGTTACTCGAACCAAATGTTACTCAAGTGAAAGTAGAGAGTATGTATCCAAAAATGTACTTGAGTAAAAGTAAAAAAAAAGTACTTTGATTATAACCTACTCAAGTAGTGAGTAAGTGCAGAGTACCATCTCCTGTCCATAAATTACACCATGGCAAATTATATTACTGGAAACAATGACTTTTAACGAGACTGAAAATAATTTGTTATAAATAAAAACCATAAAGGTTAATATTAGCCCAAATAATACAGTAATGAACCACATCTCTTTTATACTGTTTACAGAAAAATAAAACAAAGGCAATTGTAGCCGAAATAATTCAGCAATAAACAACTGGTCTTTTTGTAAAACTTTTCCACCAGTAAATTTTGGAAACGTATTTTCTTACACAGTAAAGTCCCGACTGCGACATGACTGCTCATTATAAAGAGACAAAGTAAAAGTAGATTGTCAGCTCTTTGGGGCAGGGGCCTCTATCCTCTTGTTTCAGTCATGACCTGGCACTTAGAGTGATGTATTTTCTTGATTATATGTTTGTATTTTACTTAACTTGTTCTTTGTCTGCACTTTACCCTTGTCTGTATTATTACTGAACTGTACAGCGCTGTGTAACCTTGTGGCGCTTTATAAATAAAAATATACATATATACTGTATACATACAAAAGTACACAGATTTACTCAAGTAAGAGTAGAAATGTTTTCACATTAAACTACTCTCACAAGTACAATTTTTCCTAAAAGCTACTTGAGTAAATGTAAGTGAGTAAATGTAACTCGTTCCTACCCACCTCTGTATGTACTGTATGTATACAGTAGATTTATTTAAGTTAGAATAGAGTGGCTGTGTTAGTCCACAGATGCAAAAAAAAATGAGTATTGCAATATTCGGTGATGCCTTTTTTGTTGGACTAACAGTCAGGTTAGATCGACGAGCTTTTGAGAGGTCCGTCCCTCCTTTCATCAGGTTACAAGCAATACTCAAGTATACAAGCAAGTATTGCATGGAACCTGATAAAGGGAGGATGGACCTCTCGAAATCTTGTCTAGCTAAACTGACTGTTAGTTCAATAAAAAAAAGGTATATTTCTTTATGAAGAGATGCTAGATTACGATGTTATGAAGAATTCAGCAATGTAATTATAATACACAAATGAGTTTCTAGACCTCTCTAAGAGGGTAATTCATCAAGCAGCGAAGTGAGCCGAACGGATCGTAGCTCACTTTGCTGCTTGATGAATTACCCCCTAAGCTTTGCTCCTGTTGATACAGTTATTGAGAGTCTAGAAGTGCTTTGGTTTTTTATTCCAATTGATTTGTTTGGTTCATAATGACCAACATTTCTACATTTTTGTTTACTGTTTTTTTTTGTTTTTTTTTACTTTTGGGCATCAACAAATCCGAAATGTCAAACAAAGTGAATTATGGAAAGTAGAGAGTGCCAATATTTCCATTAAGGGGGTAAAGTCCGAATTGTTGCCTAAAGGTGTGAATTCGCCAGCTAAAAACTGTTGCCATAGACTGCTACTGTCGCGGTTGCAGGTCCACAACAAGAATATTGTTTGCAGTCGTGACTTTACTAAGGAAATATTGTCAAAGTAGCAACTTTACAATGGAAAAATTGTTGCAGTCACAAATTTGCTATGGGAATCCGCTGTTTGAGAATTCGACAGTCGAATTTGCGCTTTAGTCAATAATCCCCTAAATCGTTCAGTTAAAGCCCTGACTCGAGGTTATGTAAGAAAGTAGCTTTAGACTGAGAGGGGATTAAAATAACACTGGGACCTCATTGCAGCACCTGCAACTTCCCTCTGCACAAAATATGAATGGAGAATTAAAAAGTACCACCCACTTAGCACAAAGCACCTCCCACTTATGCAAAAGAGCATTCACACCATCCCATCATGTGCTTCTTCTTTTTTTAAATTTTCTTGGTGAGGGGGTGTTCTTATTGGGGGCACAATGAGCATGATGACATGTAATACTCTTTTTGTACCGCTGGTTTGATTAAGTGGGTGGAGCTTTGTGCTGGCTCCTGTACCCTCCTGTACCATCGCAAGCTGTGACTGAGATGTTTCAGCTTAGTATAAGGTATTGTTTCAGATGGCTAGTTTTTATTTCCACCTTTAGTTCTCCTTTAAAGTTGACAAATTAAAAACAATCTTACACTAGTGCTTTCTGCAACATACTAAAAATTGATTCCAAGGTAGACAACCCCTTGTAACCCTTTCCGCTGTGCTAAGATTCCCTCTTGCAGAACATCATTTGCTATCCGCACATGACACAAATTCCTTGCTTCTTACATTGTGCATTAATGATCAGAACATATCTTAATGCATTTAACCTCTGCGAGATCTCATCATAAATCAGTTCAGAACATTTCCTAATTTATTTTGAGACCCAAATGAATATATACTTTCTGCCAGCTGTCCTTTTATATCACTCTAAACAGCACAATGTAAACTCGATCACATTGGTCCCATGGGCATGCTGCACTTTAAATGATAAAGTTGACAAATTAAATATTTAAATTGTAAGCTCTATGGGGCAGGGACCTCCAACCTCTTGTGCCAACCACGACCTAGCACTTAAAGTGAAGTATCCTTGTGATACAATACTTTTATTGTGTAATGCACTTTTCCTATGTCTGTATTATATTTGTATTGCTGAATTGTACAGCGCTGTGTAAATTTGTGGCGCTTTATAAATAAAATTATACAAACATATATGTGCTATGCTTATCCCTCCAAGAATTAGATTCAAGAGAGTTCTTAAGTACACCAAAAAGAGTCAGGCCTTTTGGCAATCTGTGAAGGAGACCTTTTACCATATTTACCACCATTGGTGGTTCTTAAATATGCGTATTTATTCATTTAAAGGGCGAAATTTACTAAGGGCGGATTTAGTCCGCCCGATCGCAATTTTTACCGCACGTGCGGTAAAAAGACTGCACGTGCGGTATTCCGATCGATTTGCGATCACACGATCGGAATTCTGATCGATTTGCGATCGCACGCAAATCGATCAGAATACCGCACGTGCGAACAGAAATTAACTTTGGACGATCGTTTCGCCCTTAGTAAATTTTGCCCAAAGAGTGCTGATATATTACGCAGTGGTTTACAGAGATTCATCATTCACTGCCCCATGGAGCTTACAATCTAGTTTACCTATTCAGTCACACACAGATGTATGTTTTTCTATTGTGGGAGGAAACCCACGCAGTGTGGGGAGAACATACAAACTCCGTGCAGATGAAGTCCAGGGTGGGATTGAACCCAGAACCCAGCACTGCAAGGCAGCAGTGCCAACCACTGAGTCACTGCACAGCTGATATAAGTAGTCACTGTCATATGTATCTACAAAGATATCCAAAACCTGTAAATCTTAAAGGCAATGAACAGATCTGCAACTTTACTTTACACACATGGAAATGTATGTGTGCGCAGATAGATAAAGAAGAACTAAACCTCGTTGCAGCGTTGAAATCCTCTTATGGTTGACGTCTCCTTTTCAACATTGCCGAGTTTTGTTTCGTCTGCGCATGCTCAGAAGACGTTTGCGCACAAGCGGAAGGAAATAAATCACTGATGATGAAGAGGAAGCAGGAAATGAAGAGGATTTTGGTGATAGAACAGGAAACAGAAAAGAGAAAGATTGACTTTATTTTAAAGGAAGAGGCAGCTCTGGAGTGAAGAATGATATTGATAAAGTATCTCCCCCTTTAAGAATCACCCCTAGATAAAAAACAAGGTTCAGTTCTTCTTTAAGCTGGTAAATTAGCAAGTTTACATATGTGAATTCTTTCTTGTATTACATTATCTTAATGCTATATAAATACTGCTAAGCCTTCTCAAACATGACTCTACCTCCCATTAAGCTTTGGGAGGTAACAAATCATAAGCCACTTTCTGCTGTCATTATGTGAAAGTAGCATATTTGTTTTATTTTATGTAATTGTCACGTCTGTCAACTGACTGCAAATCTTAAAGACGGCTTATAGTTTTGAAACTCATTTAACTTGCTTTTATTTAACGCCGTTCGTGGCGATGTGAACTGATGGACTTTAAATCCCAGTATTTCTTTTCAATTCGCTGCAGGTTGATGCATTCGCTTTATAAACTCTGCTGTACGCATCTGTGCATTATACGGTTTTAACATTTTACTTTTTAGGGTCATATGCCGCAGAGACCTAATTTGGAATCCCCCCTAAAGGGGGATAGAACCAGAAGGGTTGATCGCTCTTTACCAGTTATCGGGTAATTCAGCAAGGTGCGAGCGAACTCACTTTGCAAAGCTTTGATTCACCTTGAAAAATGGTTACACGCTGCCTTCTCTCCTACATACGCACATCAGCGCACGCTTTAAAGATATTCCAGTCTCGCGAGGCGACTCAAGTGGTTGCGAGGTGAGCCAAAGTACCTTTAAAGCGTTCACTGATCTCCGAGTGCAGGAGAGTAGTGAGCGCGTACCCGTGTTGGCAAAGTGATGAGAAGCTTCGCAAGGGTACTTCGATCATTCCAGAATTACCCCCTAAAAGTTAAGTTGTCTGCAATTTAGGGGGTTATTCACTAAAGTCCGAATTGTTGCGTATAGGTGCAAATTCGCCAGATAAAGAAAGTCTCAATAGGCTGCTACTGTCGCAGTCGCGTCTTAATAATGAGAATATGGCCGCAGTCACGACTTTATTATGGGTAAATTGTCGCAATCTTAAGTTTAAAACATTGTCTCGACTTTACAATGGGGAAATTGTAGCAGATTTACAATGGGAATCCGCTGTTTGCGAATTAAACAGTCGAATTCGCACCTTAGTGAATAACCCCCTTTTAATGTTTCTTAAAAAGAAAAAACATTTTTTATCTTTATTGAATAGCTCCCCCAAAAGGGCAAGGAAGGTAATACAGATTTATTCCTCCTTACCAACCCTGATCACCACCCCTCATTGCACATTGTAATCTGACTTTACCTAAACCCGACACTGGCAGTTAAAAGGCATCAACATAACTGTGGAAGCAGTAATATTTAGCACAGCTCACTGCTACAGTGGCTCCCATAACGCCTGGTGGGAGTGCTTTATGCCCAGTATATGTAGCAATGCCCCACATAATGCTCAGTAGAGTGCAACAATGGTTCACATACGGCTGAGATCTAGTACCGTACAACAATGGACCCAAATGACACTTATTGTATTGTCAATTGGTCTCACTTCCCCCTTTCCTAACAGCACCAGTTACCCAGAACCCTCCCCCCCTCGCCATCAGAATCTGTTTACAAGAGATTGTTACTGGAATAACTGGATAATACTGGATCATTTTTATTGCATAGGGTGAATATATATATATATGGGTCACTAGAGAAATTCCAAGGTATGGAGATATAAGACCCTTGTTCACACTGATGCGTTTTATCCTCGTGCGTTTCATTTAACTGCATTTTTCATGTGGTCTCAGTCAGATCTGATTATGGGAGAGAAAAAAGTAAGTGAAATAAATCAGATCAGACTGACCTGCATTAAAAATGTAGTACATCCAATTCCTATGCATTCTTAATGTGACCCTACAGGGGTGAGTTGGGTTTTGAATGCTGGACTGACTACTAGAAATTAATCAATGTTGCAGCATGTCATAACATGTCAGACGCCCACAAACAAATGACATAGTGTACACGAGTGTCTTTGTGTCATATTGAACAATGTAATATGCTTGCAAGCAATGGGACCTACTGGGTTGGCTCGGACTCAACTGAATCATGCATGGCAGCGTGAAACAGTGTTGAGAGTGGTATTTATCTTATTAAAGTCGGAAAAACAGGCTTGCGGTCTTTCTGAATTTATTGCCAGAGATCTCACGTTCTCGCAAGATTACCGCGCGAGTTTTTCGATCTCGATTTTTTGATAAGAAGGTAGCCATACTACTAATGTAAAGTATATACTACTAATATAAAGTATGGCTGCCTTTCCATTGAAAAATTAAAAAAAAATCGAGATCGAAAACCCCAGTCGAGAAACTCGCACGGTAATCTTGTGGGAACAACGCAAAATGTCGCCCGATAAACTCAGAAAGAGCAAAGGGGGTTATTCACTAAAGTCCAAATTGTTGCGTATAGGTGCGAATTCGCCAGATAAAGACAGTCGCAATAAGCTGCTACTGTCGTAGTTGCTTCTTTATAATGAGAATATTGTCGCGGTCGTGACTTTATTATGGGAAAATTGTCGCAATCTTAACATTAAAAAATTGCCGCGACTTTACAATGGGGAAATTGTAGCGGATTTGCTATGGGAACCCACTGTTTGCGAATTTAACAGTCGAATTCGCACCTTAGTGAATAACCCGGTGGTCCTTTTGACTTTTAATAAATTTTGCCCTAACGGTGTTTTCCTAACTTTTTAGTAGTACATTACTGCTAATCATCGCTATTATTAGTCATGTAATTATTACTAGTATTAATCACGTCTCATATTTTCCTTACAGTTTCCACCCATGTCACTGTAACGGGCTTTAGGCGAAACCAGAACTTAGAACTGTATATTTTCATCATTGACAGAGGTCCTGGAAAACTCTCTTTTTTTTTTGTGCTTTTTAATGGTAAAAAATGCAGCAGAAAGGATTGTTCGCACGTGGACGAAGACCGCCTCCGCGCAGGGTAGTTTTTGTTATTCGTTTACATTTCTGCGCAGTTATAATTAACGGGCACATTTTCGATGCATTTTTTTAGACGCTGAGCCCTATCTATTACTGCCATCGTCGTTTTATGATTCTTTCCTAATTTTAGATTGTTTGTTTTTTTCCTACATATGTTTTATTCATCCGCTGTCCAAATTCATCTGTTTTTGAGTGGAAATTAATTTCATAACTGGTGTGTTAACGTACAAAGTTGAAAGATAGAAAAAAAAAAAAAGTGTAAACAAATAATGACATCATGATCCAGGAAATGTCACTTTGAGCGCTAACATTTCCATATATATTAGGATCATCTCATTTAGAAAATGTCAGTGTCCCTTTTACATGTCTGGGAGATGATAGCGACTCGGTAATGATTTGATCCCAGCAGCAGTGCTTACATTTTCTTCTTCCTTGTATTTTTCTATGGTTATTCCCCAGTGTTTGTAGACCATGTTTTTAAATGGTAAGTATAATACTACACAGCAGGGGTGACAAGCAAGTGCAGGGCACCAGGCAAGCTGGGATTTACAGATTGTCTTGGGCTCTTCTCAGCTCATAATGAATGTCCTTGATATAACACTGGAGGTTTAAAGGCCAACTGTAGCACAGGACTCGAGGGATTCTTTCTGTTGAGAAGACAAGATTCTTTAGTGGCTCGCAAGTAGGCAAACAAGACTCTTCCAGCTTGTCTATCTCTCTCTCTCTCTGCCTTACAATGGACAAAAGAGGGTTTTATTGTTGGATCCGGGAAAGCTTGTATCTCAAAGGCTTCCCATTCCTACAATATATGTCAAACACATCATAATGTAACAATGATAAACAAGTCTTCTAACATAGTCAATTATAAAATATATGTTTTGTATTTTTAAATTTAATATATCTATATGTTTTTATAAAGCGGCACAAACATACGCAGCGCTGTACAGTTCAGAACAAAAATATAATACAGACATGGGAAATAGGATTAAACAATACGGTATAAAATCACAAGGATACATCAGGTTAAGGGGGTTTTTCACTAAGGTGCGAATTCGACTGTCGAATTCTCAAACAGCGGATTCCCATAGCAAATCTGCGACAATTTCCTCCATTGTAAAGTCGTGACAATTTTTTAAAAGATAATATTGTGACAATTTTCCCATAATAAAGTTGCGACTGCGACGATATTCTCATAATAAAGATGCGACTGCGACAGTAGCAGCCTATTGCGACTGTCTTTATCTGGTGAATTCGCACCTATATGCAACAATTCGGACATAGTGAATAACCCCCTTAGTGCTATGTTGAGGCTGACACAAGAGGTTGGAGGACCCTACCCCATAGAGCTTGCAATCTATATATATATATATATAAATATATAT